>JANXIP010000226.1:0-146161 GCA_026167965.1 Cyanocitta stelleri
CAACTGTGGTCAACTCATCATGGTCAACCCACCTATGGTCAACCAAACCATGGTCAACCCGACATGGTCACCCCAACCATGGTCAGCCCAACCATGGCCAACCCACCTATGGTCAGCCCAGTCATGGTGAACTCATCATGGTCAACCCAACCATGGTCAACCCAACTGTGGTTAGCTCATCATGGTCAACTCAGTCGTGGTCAACCCATCATGGTCAACCCAACCATAGTCAACCCAACTGTGGTCAACCCACCCATAGTCAACTCAGTCGTGGTCAACCCATCATGGTCAACCCAGCCATGGTCAGCTCATCACAGTCAACCCAACCATGGTCAACCCAACCGTGGTCAACCCAACTGTGGTCAACCCACCCGTGGTCAACTCAGTCATGGTCAACCCATCATGGTCAACCCAACTGTGGTCATGTGGTCAACCCACTTATGGTCAGCCAAGTCGTGGTGAACCCACCTATGGTCAACCCAACCATAGTCAAGCCAACCATGGTCAGCTCATCATGGTCAACTCAACCGTGGTCAACTCAACCGTGGTCAGCTCATCATGGTCAACTCAGTCATGGTCAACCCATCATGGTCAGCTCATCATGGTCAGCTCATCACAGTCAACCCAACAGTGGTCAACCCAACCATGGTCAACCAACCGTGGTCAACCCAACCATGGTCAACCCAACCATGGTCAACCCAACCGTGGTCAACCCAACTGGGGTCAACCCAACTGGGGTCAACTCAGTCATGGTCAACCCAACTGTGGTCAACCCACTTACGGTCAGCCCAGTCATGGTGAACCCACCTATGGTCAACCCAACCATAGTCAAGCCAACCATGGTCAGCTCATCATGGTCAACTCAGTCATGGTCAACCCAGTGTGGTCAACCCATCATGGTCAATCTCATCATGGTCAACCCAACCATGGTCAACCCAACCATGGTCAACCCATCACGGGGTGGTGGTGGGGACCAAAATTGGGGGTGGACCCCAAAACCCACCAGAGGAGAAGTTTTTTGGAGGGGCGAGAAGGTGGAATTTTGGGTGGAGAAGGTGGATTTTGATGGGAAAAGGTGGATTTTTGGGCAAAAGGGTGGATTTTGGGGGAGAAGGTGGAGTTTTGTGAGAGAAGGTGGAATTTTTGGAGGGAAGAAGGTGGATTTTGGGAGAAAAAAGGTGGATTTGGGGGAAAAAAGGTGGATTTTGGGGGGAAAACTTGGATTTTTCATGGAAAGGCTGAATTTTTGGGGGAGAAAATGTGGATTTTGGGAGGAAAAGGTGGATTTTTTGAGGAAAAACTGGATTTTTTGGGAGACAAGGTGGATTTTCCGGAGAAAGCTGGATTTTTGGGAGGAATGGTGCATTTTTGGGGGGGGCAAGCAGGATTTTGGGGATAAAAGTTGGATTTTTGGGAGGAATGAGGGTTTTTGGGGAGGAAATGGAGTCGTTTTGAGGGGATGGGGGGCTTTTCAGTGGGAAAAGGGTTTTGGGGGGAAAAAGACAGATTTTTTGATGGACAAGGAGTGTTTTTTTTGGGAAAAATGCATTTTTGGGGAAAAAACGGCATTTTTTTAGGAGGAAAAAGGCATTTTTTGGGGGAAAAAAGGCATTTTTTGGGGGGCAAAAGGCAATTTTTAGGAGAGAAAAGACATTTTTTAGGAGAAAAAGGCTTTTATTTTGGGAAGAAAGGCATTTTTTAGGAAAAAAAAGGCATTTTTTAGGAAAAAAGGCTTTTCTTTTGGGAGAAAAGGCATTTTTTAGGAGAAAAAGGCATTTTTGGGAGGAAAAAGACATTTTTTTGGGGGGAAAAGACACATTTTTGGAAGAAAACTCTCTTTCCCTGACCCTAAACATCTTTGTTATGGCGGGAAAAGCCATTTTTTGGTCGGAAAAGTGCTTTTTTTTCACGGGGAAAAACTCCATTTTTGGGCCCAAATCGGCCTTTTTGCACAATTCTTTCTTTCTGGGGCGGGGGAAAACGGATTTTTGGGGCGGGTTTTTTTCGGGGTTTTACCTCTTGTAGACCACCTTGAGGTCCCTCCACTCGAGGAAGCTGCACATTTTGGGTTTCCTGGCCAGCACCACCTGCATGAGCTCCCGACCATCTTCTTCTTGTCCTTGTCGGCCGTGGCCAGGTACCACTTCTGCAGCCGCAGCTTCCCTTGGCGGCTGAACAGCAGCATGAACCGCATCTGGGGGGGCTTGGGGGGTCACTGGGAGGGACTGGGAGCACTGGGAGGGGATTTGGGGCAGTTTTGGGGTGATTTGGGGGCGTTTGGGAGCTCGGGGAAGGGTTGGGAGCGGGGGATTCTGGAGCTGCAGCTTCCCTTGGTGCTGAAAATCGGCTGCAGCCGAGTCCGGGGGGGATTGGGGAGGTCACTGGGAGGGACTGGGAGCACTGGGAAGGGATTTGGGGCAGTTTTAAGGTGATTTGGGGGGGGATTTTGGGGGTCCGGGGATGGATTTGGGGATCTGGGATGGATTTTGGGGGTATTTGAGTGTCTGGGGATGGATTTGGGGGGGATTTGGGGGTCTGGGGATGGATTTTGGGGGGGATTTGGGGGTCTGGGGATGGATTTTGGGGTATTTGGGGGGCTGAGGATGGATTTGGAGGTGTTGGAGGTCTGGAGAGGGATTTGGGGGGGGTTGGGAGAGGCTGGGAATGGATTTGGGGGTGTTGGGAGTCTGGGGATGGATTTTGGGGGGGTCTGGGGATGAATTTGGGGGGGATTTGGGGGTCTAGGGAGGGATTTTGGGGATATTTGGGGTGCTAGGAAAAGGTTTTGGGGGCCTGTGGATGGATTTTGGGGGCATTTGAGGGTCTGGGGATGGATTTTGGGGGTGTTTGGGGGTCTGAGGATGGATTTTGGAGGGATTTGGGGGTCAGGAGATAGATTTGGGAGGTATTTGGGGGTATGGGGAGGGATTTGGGGGGATTTGGGGGTCTGGGGATGGATTTTGGGGGTATTTGGGGATCTGGGAAGGGATTTGGGGGTATTTGGGAGGCAGGGGATGATTTTTGGGGGTATTTGCGAGTCTGGGGAGGGGTTTGGGGGTCTGGGGATGGATTTTGGGGGTATTTGGGGGGCTGAGGATGGATTTGGGGGGTATTTGGGAGGCAGGGGATGATTTCTGGGGGTATTTGTGGGTCTGGGGAGGGGTTTGGGGGTCTGGGGATGGATTTTGCGGGATTTGGGGGTCTGGGGATGGATTTGGGGGGATTTGGGGGTCTGGGGATGAATTTGGGAGAGATTTGGGGGTCTGGGGATGGATTTGGGGGGATTTGGGGGTCTGGGGATGGATTTGGGGGGGATTTGGGGGTCTGGGGGTGGATTTGGGGGGATTTGGGGGTCTGGGGATGGGTTTTGGGGGGATTTGGAGGTCTGGGGGTGGATTTGGGGGGATTTGGGGGTCTGGGGATGGATTTTGGGGGATTTGGGGGTCTGGAGAGGGATTTGGGGGGATTCGGTGGGGCTGGGGAGTCACGTGATGCCGGGGGGAGGGGAAGAGGTCACGTGGGAACGGATCCCGGGTGGGGAGGGGGCTTTCTCCCCGTGAGGAACCCTTGCCCAGGTCACGGGGTCAAAGGTCAAAGGTCAACCCCAAGTCACGACCACCCCCCCTCCCCCCTCCCGTACCACGTGACGCCCCCTCAACCACGTGACTCCCGCCCCCGCCGCGCCCCTCCGCTCACCATGGCGCCGTGTCCCGGGGGAGGGGCCGCGGCCGAGGCCGGGGCCGGGGGTCGGGGGTCGGGGGGGGGGGTCAGGGAGGGGGTCCCGGAGGGGTTCCGGGGATGGGGGGGGTCGGACGGGGCCGCTCCGCGCCTCCAGCAGCGCCGCGCCGGGCCCGCCGCTTCCGGGTGTGACGTCACCGCGCATGCGCCGCCGCTCGGGAGGGCGCGGCCTGTCGCCATGGCAACGCAGAAAGGGGCGTGGCCCACAGCTAGGCAACGGGGAGGGGCTTCCCGCTAATGGGGCGGGGGGTTTCCATGGCAACGGAGAGGGGCGTGGCCTGTTGTCAAGGCAACCAGCGCGCGCGGCCCGCCAAGGTGCGGTTGTTGCCTTGGTAACGGGGAAGGGGCGTGGCCTAACGCCAAGGGGGGGCGGGGCTGTTGCCTTGGCAACGTGGAGCCAATGTGGGCAGGGGTTCCGTGGCAACGGTTGCTATGGGGGTGTTGCTATGGTAACAGAGGAATGGGGGGAAAAAGGGGAATTTGGGGTGCTTTGGGGGAGATTTGGGGGCGAAAAAGGGGGGATTTGGGGTGCTTTGGGGGAGATTTGGGAGCAAAAAGGGGAATTTGGGGTCCTTTGGGGGAGATTTGGGGGCAAAAAAGGGGGATTTGGGGTCCTTTGGGGGAGATTTGGGGGCGAAAAAGGGGAATTTGGCGTCCTGGGACATGGTGGTGATCCCAACCCCAGGACAAGGTTGACCCCAACACCGTGATGGGACATTGACCTCGACACCGGCACACGTCGGTTGTTCCCAACACCGGGATCTGGGGTTGACCCCAACCCCAGGACATGATTGACCTCATCACCAGGACACGACTGACCCCAACCCCAGGACAGGACTGACCACACCCTCAGGACAGGACTGACCCCAGCCCCAAAATGGGACCTTGACCCCAACCCCAGGACAGGACTGACCCCATGACCAGGACACGACTGACCCCAACCTCAGGACAGGACTGACCCCAGCCCCAAAATGGGACCTTGACCCCCAACCTCAGGACACGACTGACCCCATGACCAAGACATGACTGACCCCAACCCCAGGACAGGACGGACCCAACCCCAGGACACGACTGACCCCAGGACCAGGACACGACTGACCCCAGCCTCAGGACACAACTGACCACAGTCTCAGGACAGGACTGACCCCAGCCCCAAAATGGGACCTTGACCCCAACCCCAGGACAGGACTGACCCCAACCCCAGGACACGACTGACCCCAACCCCAGGACAGGACTGACCACACCCTCAGGACAGGACTGACCCCAGCCCCAAAAAGGGACCTTGACCCCAACCCCAGGACAGGACTGACCCCAACCCCAGGACACGACTGACCCCAACCCCAGGACACGACTGACCCCAACCCCAGGACATGACTGAGCACAACCCCAGGACAGGACTGACCCCAACCCCAGGACAGGACTGACCACAACCCCAGGACATGACTGACCCCAACCCCAGGACACGGCTGACCCCAGCCCCAAAATGGGACCTTGACCCCAACCCCAGGACAGGACTGACCCCAGGACCAGGACAGGACTGACCCCAGCCCCAAAATGGGACCTTGACCCCAACCCCAGGACACGACTGACCCCAACCCCAGGACATGACTGACCACAACCCCAGGGCAGGACTGACCCCATGACCAGGACAGGACTGACCCCAGCCCCAAAATGGGACCTTGACCCCAACCTCAGGACAGGACGGACCCCATGACCAAGACATGACTGGCCACAACCCCAGGACAGGACGGACCCAACCCCAGGACACGACTGACCCCAGGACCAGGACACGACTGACCCCAGCCTCAGGACACAACTGACCACAGTCTCAGGACAGGACTGACCCCAGCCCCAAAATGGGACCTTGACCCCAACCCCAGGACAGGACTGACCCCATGACCAGGACAGGACTGACCCCAACCCCAGGACAGGACTGACCCCAACCCCAGGACATGACTGACCACAACCCCAGGACACGACTGACCCCAACCCCAGGACACGACTGACCACAGCCCCAGGACAGGACTGACCCCATGACCAAGACACGACTGACCACAGCCCCAGGACACGACTGACCCCATGACCAGGTTGTGGGGGTGACCCCCCCAATATATTAAACTCTCCCCAATAAATTACAGCTCCCCCAGCCCCGCAGACCCCACGGGACCCCCGGTGTGGGGTGACCCCAGCTTGGGGTGTCCCCGATGTGGGGTGACCCCCCTGTGGGGCGCTCAGGGCTCTGTCACCTGCCCCACGAAGAGGACGGTACCTGTGGGGGGACAGAGAGGTCAGGAAGCACCCCCAGACCCAAATCTGTGGGGTAGAGACCACCCCAAACCCAAATCTATGGGGCACAGACCCCCCCGATCCAATAAATGGAACATAACCCCCCCCCAGACCCAAATCTGTGGGGCAGAGACCACCCCAAACCCAAATCTATGGGGCACAGACCCCCCCCAGACCCAATAAATGGAACATAAACCCCCCCAGACCCAAATCCATGGGGCAGAGACCCCCCCAAAATCCACATCCATGGGGCACAGCTCCCCCCAGACCCAAATCCGTGGAGCCCTTATCCCCCAAACCCAAATCTATGGGGCATAGACACCCCCAGACCCAATAAATGGAACATAAACCCCCCCCAGACCCAAATCCGTGGGGCAGAGACCCCCCCAAAATCCACATCCATGGGGCACAGCTCCCCCCCAGACCCAATAAATGGAACATAAACCCCCCCCAGACCCAAATCTATGGGGCAAAGACCCCCCAAGCCCCACACCCAGCTGTCCCAGACCCCCCCAAACCCCCAAACCTGTGGGGCGGTGGCGGATGAGGAAGAGGAAGGGCCGATCCAGGAGGATTTCCAGGGGGGCCATGCGGGAATAAACCACGGCAGCTGTGGGATGGATGGGGGGGGAGGCTGTGAGACCCTGGAACCCCTCCCCCCCCAAAAAGGGGTCCCAGACCCCCCCTCCCCCCTCTCAGGTGTCCCCAAATGTCCCCAACCTGAGGCCGAGGCCACCTCGGTGCCGTTTTCTGTCACCTCCATCCGAACCTTCTGCAGGACCTGGCCCAGCACCAGGTGCTCCTCACCTGGGGGGGGAAATGTCGGGGGTCAGGACCCCCGGGTGACACCGAGGTGACACCCCCAGACCCCTTGGGGACCCCCAGGGGACCTCCCCCCACCCCCTTACCTGAGAGGGGGGAGAAGTCGGCGGCCTCGGGGTCGAAGAGGTCGAGGACCCCCAAGGACTTGAGGGGACCCCGGAGGTCCCAGGAGGTGTCCAGGGAGAAGCTGAGGGGTGGCCAGGGGTCACTTGGGGTGTCCGGTGTCCCCAAATGTCCCCTCCCGGTGTCCCCCAGTGTCCTTCTGCAGCTCCCGAGGGTCCCCAGTGTCCCCAGGGGTCCCCAAGGGTCATTGTCCTCAGTGTCCCCAATGTCCCCAATGTCCCCAGTATCCCCAGTGTCCCCAGTGTCCCCAGGGGTCCCCAAGGGTCATTGTCCTCAGTGTCTCCAATGTCCCCAGTGTCCCCAGTGTCCCCAATGCCCTCAGTGTTCCCAATGCCCCCAATGTCCCCAGTATCCCCAGTGTCCCCAGTGTCCCCAGTGTCCCCCAGTGTCCCCAATGTCCCCAGTGTCCCCAGTGTCCCCAGTATCCCCAACACCCTCAATGCTCCCGATGTCCCCAGTGTCCCCAGTGTCCCCCAGTGTCCCCAGTGTCCCCAGTGTCTCCAGTGTCCTCAATGCCCCCAATGCCCCTAATGCCCCCAATGTCCCCAGTGTCCCCAGTGTCCCCAGTGTCCCCAGTATCCCCAGTGTCCCCAATGTCCTGGTTGTCCCCAACGTCCCCAGTGTCCCCAGTGTCCCCAATGTCCCCAGTGTCTCCAGTGTCCTCAATGCCCCCAATGCCCCCAATGTCCCCAGTGTCCCCTCGGTGTCCCCAGTGTCCCCAGTATCCCCAGTGTCCCCAATGTCCCGGTTGTCCCCAACGCCCCCAGTGTCTCCAGTGTCCCCAATGTCCCCAATGTCCCCAACGTCCCCAGTGTCCCCAATGTCCCCAATGTCCCCAGTATCCCCAGTGTCCCCAGTGTCCCCAGTATCCCCAGTGTCCCCAATGTCCCGGTTGTCCCCAACGCCCCCAGTGTCTCCAGTGTCCCCAATGTCCTGGTTGTCCCCAATGTCCCCAGTGTCTCCAGTGTCCTCAATGCCCCCAATGCCCCCAATGCCCCCAATGTCCCCAGTGTCCCCAGTGTCCCCTCGGTGTCCCCAGTGTCCCCAGTATCCCCAGTGTCCCCAATGTCCCGGTTGTCCCCAACGCCCCCAGTGTCTCCAGTGTCCCCAATGTCCCCAATGTCCCCAACGTCCCCAGTGTCCCCAATGTCCCCAATGTCCCCAGTATCCCCAGTGTCCCCAGTGCCCCAGTGTCCCCAGTGTCCCCCAGTGTCCCCAATGTCCCCAGTGTCCCCAGTGTCCCCAACGTCCCCAGTGTCCCCAGTGTCCCCAGTATCCCCAACGCCCTCAATGCTCCCGATGTCCCCAGTGTCCCCAGTGTCCCCCAGTGTCCCCAGTGTCCCCAGTGTCTCCAGTGTCCTCAATGCCCCCAATGCCCCTAATGCCCCCAATGTCCCCAGTGTCCCCAGTGTCCCCAGTGTCCCCAGTATCCCCAGTGTCCCCAATGTCCCCAATGTCCCCAACGTCCCCAGTGTCCCCAGTGTCCCCAATGTCCCCAGTGTCTCCAGTGTCCTCATTGCCCCCAATGCCCCCAATGTCCCCAGTGTCCCCTCGGTGTCCCCAGTGTCCCCAGTATCCCCAGTGTCCCCAATGTCCCGGTTGTCCCCAACGCCCCCAGTGTCTCCAGTGTCCCCAATGTCCCCAATGTCCCCAACGTCCCCAGTGTCCCCAATGCCCCCAATGTCCCCAGTGTCCCCAATGTCCCCAGTGTCCCCAGTGTCCCCAGTGTCCCCAATGTCCCCAATGCCCCCAATGTCCCCATTGTCCCCAGTGTCCCCAATGTCCCCAGTGTCCCCAGTATCCCCAGTGTCCCCAATGTCCTGGTTGTCCCCAACGTCCCCAGTGTCCCCAGTGTCCCCAATGCCCCCAATGTCCCCAGTGTCCCCAATGTCCCCCGTGTCCCCAGTGTCCCCAGTATCCCCAGTGTCCCCAATGTCCCCAATGTCCCCAGTGTCCCCAATGTCCCCAGTGTCCCCAGTGTCCCCGCAGTCGGTCTCACCGGGGCAGGACGAGCACGCGGGGGGCGGGGCTGAGGTTGGTCACCCAGTGGGTGACGCTCCGCGCATCCAGCAGCCGCGTGAGGGTGACAATGGGGACATCGCGCTCCAGGGGGGCCGCCAGCAGCAGGGCCACCTCCCCCCCCACGTAGGGGACCTCGACCACCGTGTAGGGGACACCCTCGGGTGTCTCGAAGTCCCCTGGGGGTGACACGGGGGGGGGAGGGTGGGTTAGAGGGGACACCAGGGGGACATGGGGGGGACAGGGGGTGACAGGGGGGAGACACACAGGGTGACACGGGGTGACCCAGGGTGACCCAGGGAATCCCGGGGTGACCCAGGGTGACACGGGGAACCCCAGGGTGACACAAGGGGAACCCTCAGGGTGAGCCAGGGTGACACGGGGAACCCCAGGGTGACACAAGGGGAACCCTCAGGGTGACCCAGGGTGACACGGGGAACCCCAGGGTGACACAAGGACACACACAGGGTGGCACAGAGTGACAGGGGCTGGACACAGGGGTGACACGGGGGTGGCAGGAGGTGACACAGGGACCCCCAGGGCGACACAGGGTGGACCCCAGGGTGACACAGGGGTGACAGGAGGTGACACAGGGACCCCCAGGGTGACAGAGGGAGGACCCCAGGGTGACACAGGGGTGACAGGAGGTGACACAGGGACCTCCAGGGTGACACAGGAGGTGACAGGAGGTGACACAGGGTGGACCTCCAGGGTGACACAGGGGCGACAGGAGGTGACGAGGGGACCCCCAGAGTGACACAGGGACCTCCAGGGTGACACAGGAGTGACAGAAGGTGACACAGGGACCCCCAGGGCGACACAGGGAGGACCCCAGGGTGACCCAGGGGTGACAGGAGGTGACACGAGGGGACCCCCAGGGTAACACGGGGTGACAAGAGGTGACAGGAGGTGACACGGGGTGGACCCCCAGGGTAACACAGGGGTGACAAGAGGTGACAGGAGGTGACACAGGGACCCTCAGGGTGACACAGGGGCAACAGGAGGTGACAGGAGGTGACACAGGGTGGGCCCCAGGGTGACACAGGGGCGACAGGAGGTGACAGGAGGTAACACAGGGACCCCCAGGGTCACACAGGAGTGACAGGAGGTGACACAGGGTGGACCCCAGGGTGACACAGGGGTGACAGGAGGTGACACGAGGGGACCCCCAGGGTAACACGGGGTGACAAGAGGTGACAGGAGGTGACACGGGGTGGACCCCCAGGGTAACACAGGGGTGACAAGAGGTGACAGGAGGTGACACAGGGACCCCCAGGGTGACACAGGGGCGACAGGAGGTGACAGGAGGTGACACAGGGTGGGCCCCAGGGTGACACAGGGGCGACAGGAGGTGACAGGAGGTAACACAGGGACCCCCAGGGTCACACAGGAGTGACAGGAGGTGACAGGAGGTGACACAGGGACCCCCAGGGTGACACAGGAGTGACAGGAGGTGACAGGAGGTGACACAGGGTGGACCCCAGGGTGACACAGGGGCGACAGGAGGTGACAGGAGGTGACACAGGGTGGACCCCAGGGTGACACAGGGGCGACAGGAGGTGACAGGAGGGGACCCCCAGGGTAACACAGGGGTGACAAGAGGTGACAGGAGGTGACACAGGGACCTCCAGGGTGACAGGAGGTGACAGGAGGTGGCACAGGGTGGATCCCACGGTGACACAAGAGTGACAGGAGGTGACACGAGGGGACCCCCAGGGTAACACAGGGGTGACAAGAGGTGACAGGAGGTGACACAGGGACCTCCAGGGTGACAGGAGGTGACAGGAGGTGACACAGGGCGGACCCCAGGGTGACACAGGAGGTGACAGGAGGTGACAGGAGCTGCTCTCACCGCAGCTGAAGCGGTCGGCGCGGGCCATCATGGGCACGGTGACATCGGTGCCATCGGGGCGGCGGAAGGGACGCGCGCGGGTGGCACCGGGGGCGAACGGGGTCCCCCAACCCCCCCGGAAGAACTGGGCGCTGGCCAGGACCAGGCGAGTGCGGGGACCCAGAGCCCCGGGAGGGACCAGGCCGGCCACCAGCCCTGGAGGGGGGACAGAGGTGTCACCTCCCACCTCCCCAACCTCATCGATCCCCCCCAAAAAAGGGACCCGAAATAATTGATACCCAAAAAAAACCCCCGTTGATTCCTCAAAAAACCCCATTGAATCCCCCCAAAAAAGGGACCCAAAACCCATTGAACCCCCCAAAAAACCCCAGTGATTCCCAAAATACCCCATTGATTCCCAAAAAACCCCATTGATCCCCCAAAAATACGCATTGAACCCCCAAAAATACACATTGCACCCCCAAAAAAGGGACCCAAAACCCACTGAACCCCCCAAAAACCCTAGTGATCCCCAAAAAACCCCATTGATCCCCCAAAAATATGCATTGAACCCCCAAAAATCTCCATTGCACCCCTAAAAAAGGGACTCAAAACCCATTGAATCCCCCCAAAAAACCCCAGTGATTCCTGAAAAACCCCATTGATTCCCAAAAAACCCCATTGATCCCCCAAAAATATGCATTGAACCCCCAAAAAGCTCCATTGCACCCCCAAAAAAGGGACCCAAAACCCATTGAACCCCCCAAAAACCCTAGTGATTCCCAAAAAACCCCATTGATCCCAAAAAACCCCACTGATTCCCCAAAAATACGCATTGAACCCCCCCAAAACTCCATTGATTCCAAAAAACCCCATTGATCCCCCAAAAATACGCATTGATCCCCCAAAAATACACATTGAACCCCCAAAAAGCTCCATTGCACCCCTAAAAAAGGGACCCAAAACCCATTGAACCCCCCAAAAACCCCAGTGATTCCCAAAAAACCCCATTGATTCCCAAAAAAGCCCCATTGATTCCAAAAAAAACCCATTGAACCTAAAAAACCCCATTGATCCCCCAAAAATACGCAATGAACCCCCAAAAAGCTCCATTGCACCCCTAAAAAAGGGTCCCAAAACCCATTGAACCCCCCCAAAAACCCCAATGATCCCCCAAAAAAGGAGGGGACCAGGCCGGCCACCAGCCCTGGAGGTGTTGGGGGCCTGAGGGGTGTCCCCAACCCCACTGATCCCCCCAAAAAAGGACCTAAAACAATTGATCCCCCCAAAAAACCCCATTGAACCCCCCAAAAAAGGGACCCGGGGTCCCCAAACTCATTGAATCCCCCCGAAAGAGGTCCCAGGGGTCCCCAAACCCATCACTCCCCACCCCAGAACTCCCAGCACCCATTGACCCCTCCCCAAAAAGGGATCCCAGGGGACCCCAAACTCATTAAATCCCCAAAAAAAGGGTCCCCGCACCCATCACCCCCACCCCAAAAAGGGGTCCCGGGGTCCCCACACCCATCACCCCAAAACGGGTCCCCGCACCCATCACCCCCCCCAAAAAGGGTCCCCGCACCCATCACCCCCACCCCAAAAAGGGGTCCCGGGGTCCCCACACCCATCACCCCAAAAAGGGTCCCCGCACCCATCACCCCCACCCCAAAAAGGGGTCCCGGGGTCCCCACACCCATCACCCCAAAAAGGGTCCCCACACCCATCACTCCCCAAAAAAGGGGTCCCCACACCCATCACCCAAAAAAGGGTCCCCACACCCATCACCCCCACCCCAAAAAGGGTCCCGGGGTCCCTACACCCATCACCCCCCCCACCCCAAAAAGGGTCCCCACACCCATAGACCCCCTCCCCCAAAAAAAGGGGTCCCGGGGTCCCCACACCCATCACCCCCCCCACCCCAAAAAGGGTCCCCACACCCATAGACCCCCTCCCCCAAAAAAAGGGGTCCCGGGGTCCCCACACCCATCATCCCCCCACCCCAAAAAAGGGGTCCCCACACCCATCACCCCAAAAAGGGTCCCTACACCCATCACCCCCACCCCCCCCCAAAAAGGGGTCCCGGGGTGCCCACACCCATCACCCCAAAAAGGGTCCCCACACCCATAGACCCCCTCCCCAAAAAAAGGGGTCCCGGGGTCCCCACACCCATCACCCCCCCAAAAAAGGGGTCCCCACACCCATCACCCCAAAAGGGTCCCCACACCCATCACCCCCACCCCAAAAAGGGTCCCCCCACCCCCGCCCCCTCCCCTCCGGGGGTCTCACCCTGGGTCCTCTCCCTGGCCCAGGCGTTGAGGAGGCTCCGCGCCCCCTCCCCCCGCCCGAAATCCACGCGGGCGACGCTGCGGGGCCCGAGGGCTCGGAGGAGCCGGGCGACGAAGCCGGGGCTCAGGGCCACCCCCCGGGCCACAAAGAGCCCCTCGGCCACCGCCAGCACGTGGCCGGGTCCCCGCAGAGCCCGACGCAGCCCCCGCAGCTCGGCCGAGACCTCCGAGCCTGCGGGGGAAACTGAGTCACGGAGGGGGAGGGGACAGCGGGGGACGTGTCACCACCGTCCCTCCCCCCACCCCAACCCCCCCAATGGGGACGCGGAGCTCAGAGGGTCCCCTGTGGGAGTGGGGACACATCGCCACCACCCCCAGGGGGACTGGGACCCCAAAGTGTCACCTGTGGGGATGGGGACCCCAAAATGTCACCTGTGGGGATGGGGACCCCGAAGTGTCACCTGTGGGGATGGGGACCCCAAAGTGTCACCTGTGGGGACAGGGACCCCAAAATGTCCCCTATGGGAATCCATCCCCCACCTCCTCCATGGGGACAGGGACCCCAAAATGTCCCCTATGGGAATCCATCCCCCACCTCCTCCATGGGGACAGGGACCCCAAAGTGTCCCCTATGGGGACAGAGACCCCAAAATGTCCCCTATGGGAATCCATCCCCCACCTCCTCCATGGGGACAGGGACCCCAAAATGTCCCCTATGGGGACAGAGACCCCAAAATGTCACCTGTGGGGACAGGCACCCCAAAGTGTCCCCTATGGGGACAGAGACCCCAAAATGTCCCCTATGGGAATCCATCCCCCACCTCCTCCATGGGGACAGGGACCCCAAAATGTCCCCTATGGGGACAGAGACCCCAAAATGTCACCTGTGGGGACAGGCACCCCAAAGTGTCCCCTATGGGGACAGAGACCCCAAAATGTCCCCTATGGGAATCCATCCCCCACCTCCTCCATGGGGACAGGGACCCCAAAATGTCCCCTATGGGAATCCATCCCCCACCTCCTCCATGGGGACAGGGACCCCAAAGTGTCCCCTATGGGAGTCCATCCCCCACCACCCCCAGGGAGACAGGGACCCCACATCCCAGCCCCCCCAATGGGGACAGGGACCCCAAAATGTCCCCTATGGGAGTCCATCCCCCACCACCCCCATGGGGACAGGGATCCCAAACTGTCCCCTATGGGGACTGGGACCCCAAAATGTCACCTGTGGGGACAGGGACCCCAAAGTGTCCCCGATGGGGACAGAGACCCCAAAGTGTCCCCTATGGGAATCCATCCCCCACCTCCCCAATGGGGACAGGGACCCCAAAGTGTCCCCTATAAGGACCCTCGGGATGTGTCCCCCCCTCCCTGATTGGGACAAGGACCTCAAATCCCACCCCCCATGGGGACAAGGACCTCAAATCCCACCCCCTATAGGGACAAGGACCTCGAGGTGTCCCCCATGGGGACAAGGACCTCAAATCCCACCCCCTATAGGGACAAGGACCTCGGGGTGTCCCCCATGGGGACAAGGACCTCAAATCCCACCCTCCATGGGGACAAGGACCTCGGGGTGTCCCCCATGACCTCAAATCTCACCCTCCATGGGGACAAGGACCCCAAAGTGTCCCCTCCATGTCCCCTGTCCCCCCTCACCATCGATGCTGAAGCCGGCGGCCTCCTCCAGCTGCCTCCGGCCCCTCCCGGCTGTGGCCACCTGCAGGGCCACCAGCACCGAGGTGGCCCCGTAGGGCGCGAACACAACGTTGGTGTCTCCTCGGGGTCCCAGCGCCGCCCGGAACAGCCGCAGCCCGAAATCTGTCACCAACTGGGACACTCGGCCCGGTTCCGGTGTCCCTGCACCCCCCAGGGCCACCAGGGCCACCAGGGCCACCAGGGCTACCAGGGACATCAGGGTGACCCGCATCCTGGAGGGACATGGGCGTCACTGGGGACACTGAGGACACTGAGGCAGCCCCCTCCCCTCCCAGGGGACCCTGGTGCCTGGGGTCACTGAGGTGACACTTGGGGTGGCACCAGGGGTGGTCCCAGTCCTGCTGTCATCTCCAGTCCCGATCCCGATCCTAAACCCAGTCCCAGTCCTGCTGTCATCTCCAGTCCCAATCCCAATCCTAAACCCAGTCCCAGTCCTGGTGTCATCTCCAGTCCTGATCCCGATCCTAAACCCAGTCCCAGTCCCAGTCCTGCTGTCACCTCCAGTCCCAATCCCGATCCTAAACCCAGTCCCAGTCCCAGTCCTGCTGTCACCTCCAGTCCCAATCCTGATCCTAAACCCAGTCCCAGTCCCAGTCCTGCTGTCACCTCCAGTCCCAATCCCGATCCTAAACCCAGTCCCAGTCCTGGTGTCATCTCCAGTCCCAATCCTGATCCTAAACCCAGTCCCAGTCCTGCTGTCACCGCCAGTCCTGATCCCGATCCTAAACCCAGTCCCAGTCCTGGTGTCACCTCCAGTCCCAATCTCGATCCTAAACCCAGTCCCAATCCTGATCCTAAACCCAGTCCCAGTCCTGGTGTCATCTCCAGTCCCAATCCTGGTTTTAAACCCAGTCCCAGCCCCAGTTCCAGTCCTGCTGTCATCCCCAGTCCTAATCCTGACCCTAATCCCAGTCCCGGTGCCGATCCCAGTTTTAGCCCCAGTTCTGGTCCCAGTCCCAGTCCTGCTGCTGGTCCCAGTCCCAATCCTGGTCCCAATCCCCGTTTTGGTCCCAATCCTGGTCCCAGTCCCGGTGCTGGTCTCAGTCTTAATCCTGGTCCCAGTCCCAGTCCTGGTGCTGGTCCCAGTCCTGCCGCCCCCTCACCTCTCTCTGGTCTCAGTCCCGGTTCCGCTGTCCCGGTATCAGCTCCGGTTTTGATCCCAATATCCCGACACTGGTCCTGGTCTCACTCCTGGTGTCCCGGTCCCAGTCCCGGTTTCGGTCCCGGTCTCAGTCCCAGGGTCCTGCTCCCGATCCCGGTGTCACTCCTGGTGTGCCGCTGTCGTTCCCGGTGTCCCGATCCCGGTCCCAATGTCCCGATCCCGGATCTGATCTCGGTGCCGATGTCCCGATCCCGATGTCCCGATCCCGGTCCCGGTGCCGATGTCCCGATCCCGATGTCCCGGTCCCGGTGCCGATGTCCCGATCCCGGACCTGATCTCGATCCCGATGTCCCGGTCCCGGTGCCGAGGTCCCGATCCCGGACCTGATCTCGATCCCGAGGTCCCGATCCCGGTGCCGGTGCCGAGGTCCCGATCCCGACGTTCCGGTCCCGGTGCCGATGTCCCGATCCCGATGTCCCGGTCCCGGTGCCGATGTCCCGGTGCTGTTCCCGGCTCTGGAGCCGCCTCCGGCCCCGACGGCGCCTTTAAAGGGAGGGGCGGGGGCGGCCCCGGTGAGGGGGGGGGGGGATTTCCACTCGTGTCCCCCCCTTACGTCACCACCCGTGTCCCTTCCCATGACCCCTGTGACCCCCCCCCCCGGTGTCACCCGTGACCCCTGTGACCCCCCCCGGTGTCTCCTGTGACCCCCCGTGACCCCCAATGTCCCCCTCATGTCCCCCATGGCCCCCATGCCCCCCATGTCCCCCCATGTCTCCCCCATGTCCCCCCGTGTCCCCAGTGTCCCCTGGGTGTCCCTGCCCCCCCCCCCCCCCCGCACCCCGCTGTCACCCCGGGGTGACGCCAGGGCCCCTTCCTGCGGGGTGACGTGGTGGCAGCTGTGGTGACATCGAGGACGGGGGGAGGGGGTGGAAATTGGGGGTGTCCAAAGGTCCCTCTGGGGTCAGGGGTCTGTTCCAGCGTCCCATAAACACCCCCAGTGCCCCATAGACCCTATAGACCCCCCTGGAACCCTATAGCTCCCCCTATAGAACCCCAGAATCCCCTGTAGAACCCCATAGACCCCCCCCACTCAGTGCACCATAGCCCCTCCATAGGCCCCATAGACGCCCTATAGAATCCCATAACTCCCTGCAGAGCTCAAAGCCCCTCACAGAACCCCACAGCCCCCCCCAGTGCCCCATAAACCCCCCTTAGACTCCCACAGACCCCATAGGCCCCCTATAGAACCCCATAACCCCCCCTTAGACTCCCACAGACCCCATAGCCCCCTATAGAACCCCATAACCCCCATAGCCCCCGCACAGACCCCATAGCCTCCTATAGCACCCCATAACCCCATAGACCCCCCTATAGAACCCCATAACCCCCCATAGCTCCCCCACAGACCCCCATAGACCCCTATAGAACCCCATAACCCCCATAGCCCGCCCACAGACCCCATAGCCCCCCATAGACCTTAGAGACCCCATAGCCCTCTATAGCACCCCATAACCCCATAGACCCCCCTATAGAACCCCATAACCCCCCACAGACCCTATAGCTCCCCCATAGCACCTCATAACCCCCCATATCCCCTGTAGACCCCATAACCCCCCTATAGAACCCCATAGCCCCTATAGACCCCATAACCTCCCTATAGAACCCCATAGCCCCTATAGAAACCCATAGCCCCTATAGACCCCATAACCCCCCTATAGAACCCCATAGCCCCTATACACCCCATAACCCCCTATAGAATCCCATATCCCCTATAGACCCCATAACCCCCCTATAGAACCCCATAGACCCTATAGACCCCATAGACCCCCCTATAGAACCCCATAGCCCCCATAGACCCCATAACCCCCTATAGAGCCCCATATCCCCTATAGACCCCATAACCCCCTATAGAACCCCCTAGCCCCTATAGACCCCATAATCTCCCTATAGAATCCCATAGTCCCTATAGACCCCATAACCCCCCTATAGAACCCCATAGCCCCTATAGACCCCATAGACCCCCCTATAGAACCCCATAGACCCTATAGACCCCATAACCCCCCTATAGACCCCATAGCCCCTATAGACCCCATAACCTCCCTATAGAACCCCATAGACCCTATAGACCCCATAACCCCCCCATAGAACCCCATAGCCCCTATAGACCCCATAACCCTCTTATAGAATCCCATAGTCCCTATAGACCCCATAACCCCCCTATAGAACCCCATAGCCCCTATAGACCCCATAACCTCCCTACAGAACCCCATAGACCCTATAGAACCCCATAACCTCCCTATAGAATCCCATAGCCCCTATAGACCCCATAACCTCCCTATAGAACCCCATAGCCCCTATAGACCCCATAACCCTCTTATAGAATCCCATAGTCCCTATAGACCCCATAACCCCCCTATAGAACCCCATATCCCCTATAGACCCCATAACCTCCCTACAGAACCCCATAGACCCTATAGAACCCCATAACCCTCCCCCATAACCTCCCCCTCCTCCATTTGGGTCCCCCCCCCCCCAAACCCCCCAATCCCAAAATCCCTCTGGAAAAAAAAAAAAAAAATCCCATTTTTTTGCTTTCCGGCGCCTTTTTTTTTTTCTTTTTTTTTGCCCAAACTTGGCCATTGTGGGGGCGCGGGGAAAGGAGTAAAAGGACAGGAATTTCCTCAGGAACCCAAAATCGCCTCTTTTCCACCCAAAATAGGAGCCGGGACCGCGATTATTCATTGTGGGGTGGGGAGGGGGAGGGTGGGACACGTCTGGTCACGTTCAGACACGCGTGTGACAAGGGGGGGGGGGGACACGGGGACATCCCCTGCTGACGTCACGTGTGGGGAAAGGTGGGACGACCCCCCCCCCCCCAAAAAAAACCAAAACGGAATCCCCCAAAATTCTCCCCCAAAAAATCGGAACTTCCCCGAAATCCCCCTCAAAAATCCACAAACCCCCCCAAATTTTCCCCAAAACCGCAGAACATCCCCCTAAATCCTCCCAAAACACCGGCACCCCCCCAAACTCCCCCAAAATCCAGCCTCCCTCCCAAATTCCCCCAGAACCCCCCCAAATTCCCCCCCAAAATCCCCCCAAAGCCCCAAACCTCCCCAAAACCCCACAACCACCCCAAACTCCCCCCAATTTCACCCAGACCCCCCCCCCAAGAGCCCCCCAAAATCCAGACCATCCCCCAAAACTCCCCTCACTCACCCAGACTCTCCCCCCCAAAATCCCCCCACCCACCCAGCCCCCCCAGGACCCCAAACCCCACCCCGGGGATCCCCCAAAACCCTCCCTGGGGCCCTCAACCCCCCCCCAGGACCCCAAATCCCCTCAGGGAGTCCCCAAACCCCTCCAGGGACCCCAAAAACCGCACCCAGGACACCAAAACCCCCCCTGGATACCCCTCAAACCCCACCCAGGACCCCTCTCCAGGTCCCCCCACCCCTCCAGCACCCTGAGGGACCCCCAGGTTCCCCCCCCAAAACCCACCCTGAGACCCCAAAATCCTCCCTGGGATCTTCAATCTCCCCTCCCCACCCTCGAGATCCCAAATCCCTTCCAGGACCCCAAAACCCCTCTGGGATCCCCCAAACCCCACCCAGGTCCCCTCCCCAGCACCCAGACCCCCCCCCGGGGGTGACTCAGGTCGGGGTGACTCAGTTGGGTCTCGGCTCCTTCCTGTGGGGTCCCTTTGGGAATGGGGGTGTCACATCCAGCTCATCCCAAATTCCTCATGATTCACCCCAAAAACGGGCACTGAGCCCCCCCCCCCAAAAAAACCAAACCCCGAATCCATCTCAAGACCTCACTGTAACCCCAAAACTAAAGGGATTTGTCCTAAAAACTTCCGCAGAGTCAAATTCACAGGGATTTGCCCTAAAATTGCACAGATCCAGCCCGAAATTCACCCCAAAACATCACTGCACCCCAAAACTTAAGGAATTCACCCCAACACCTCCCACAGACCCAGACCGGGAGAGATTCACCCCAAAATCGCATGGATTCACCCCCAAATCTCCATGGATTCACCCCCAAATCCACATGGATTCACCCCAAAGCCTCACCAGACCTGAAACTTTAGGAATTCACCCCAAAACCTCCCACAGATCCCGATGAGGACAGATTCACCCCAAATCCACATGGATTCACCCCAAAACCCCAGTGTACACCAAAACTTTAAGAATTCACCCCAAAACCTCCCACAGATCCAGACGAGGACAGATTCACCCCAAATCCACATGAACTCACCCCAAAACCACACAGATTCACCCCCAAATCTCCATGGATTCACCCCAAAACCCACATGGATCCACCCAAAGCCTCCCTGTACCCCAAAACTGAAGGGATTCACCCCAAAAAACCTCCAACAGACCCCGAACCTGTCCCCCCACCCAGCATTGTCACCCCACGGCATTGTCACCTCCCCCCATGGCGCTGACACCCCACAGGGGCGTCCCAAGTCCCCATCCCGTGTCCCAAATCCTGTCCCGTGTCCCATGTCCCAAATCCTAAATTCCGTGTCCCCCTCCATGTCCCAAATCCCCATCCCGTGTCCCCATCCCATGTCCCAAATCCTGTCCTGTGTTCCGTGTCCCAAATCCCGTGTCCCCAATCCTGTGTCCCCATCCCATGTCCCAAATCCTGTGTCCCCATCCCATGTTCCAAATCCTGTGTCCCATGTCCTGTGTCCCCATCCCATGTCCCAAATCCCATGTCCCCATCCCGTGTCCCAAATCCTGTCCCGTGTCCCATGTCCCAAATCCCGTGTCCCCATCCTGTGTCCCAAATCCTGTCCCGTGTTCCGTGTCCCAAATCCCGTGTCCCAAATCCTGTGTCCTGTGTCCCCATCCCATGTCCCAAATCCTAAATTCCGTGTCCCCCTCCATGTCCCACATCCCCATCCCATGTCCCCATCCCATGTCCCAAATCCTGTCCCATGTCCCATGTCCCAAATCCCGTGTCCCCATCCTGTGTCCCAAATCCTGTCCCGTGTTCCGTGTCCCAAATCCCGTGTCCCAAATCCTGTGTCCTGTGTCCCCATCCCATGTCCCAAATCCTAAATTCCGTGTCCCCCTCCATGTCCCACATCCCCATCCCGTGTCCCGTGTCCCATGTCCCAAATCCCGTGTCCCCATCCTGTGTCCCAAATCCTGTCCTGTGTTCCGTGTCCCAAATCCCGTGTCCCCAATCCTGTGTCCCCATCCCATGTTCCAAATCCTGTGTCCCATGTCCTGTGTCCCCATCCCATGTCCCAAATCCCATGTCCCCATCCCGTGTCCCCATCCCATGTCCCAAATCCCGTGTCCCCATCCTGTGTCCCAAATCCTGTCCCGTGTCCCGTGTCCCAAATCCCGTGTCCCCAATCCACTGTCCCCATCCCATGTCCCAAATCCTGTGTCCTGTGTCCCAAATCCTGAATTTCGTGTCCCCTTCCATGTCCCAAATCCCCATCCTGTGTCCCAAATCCCGTGTCCCCATCCCATGTTCCAAATCCCGTGTCCCGTGTCCTGTGTCCCCATCCTATGTCCCAAATCCCATGTCCCCATCCCGTGTCCCAAAACTCCTGTCCCACCTCAGTGCGTCCTATGTCCCCACCTCGTGTCCCATGTCCCCATCCCGTGTCCCCATCCCATATCCCATGTCCCCATTCTGTGCTCCATGTCCCCATCCCACATCTCCACCCTGAGTCCCACCATGTCCCTGTCCCATATCCCATGTCCCATGTCCCCAATCCCACATCCCCATCCCATGTCCCACATCCCCACCCCATGTCCCACCATGTCCTTGTCCCATATCCCATATCCCATATCCCATATCCCATATCCCATATCCCATGTCCCATGTTCCATGTCCCACCATGCCCTTGTCCCATGTCCCCTGTCCCACAATCCCATCCCGCGTCCCACCATGTCCTTGTCCCATATCCCATATCCCATATCCCATATCCCATATCCCATATCCCATATCCCATATCCCATATCCCGTGTCCCACCTCCCCACCCCATGTCCCATATCCCACATCCCCATCCCGTGGCCCACCATGTCCTTGTCCCATATCCCATGTCCCATGTCCCATACCCCATATCCCATGTCCCATGTCCCATGTCCCATGTCCCATATCCCATATCCCGTGTCCCACCTCCCCACCCCATGTCCCATGTCCCACACTCCCATCTCATGTCCCACACTCCCATTCCCTGTCCCACATCCCATATCGCATATCCCATATCCCATGTCCCGTGTCCCGCCATGTCCTTGTCCCAAGTCCCCTGTCCCACACTCCCATCCCGTGTCCCACCATGTCCTTGTCCCATGTCCCATGTCGCATATCCCATATCCCATATCCCATATCCCATATCCCATATCCCATATCCCATATCCCATATCCCACCATGCCTTTGTCCCATGTCCCACATCCTGACCCCATATCCCATATCCCATATCCCATGTCCCACCATGTCCTTGTCCCATGTCCCCTGTCCCACATTCCAATCCTGTGTCCCACCATGTCCTTGTCCCATGTTCCATGTCCCACCATGTCCTTGTCCCACATCCCCTGTCCCACACTCCCATCCTGTGTCCCACCATGCCCTTGTCCCAAGTCCCATGTCCCATGTCCCATGTCCCATGTCCCACACTCCCACCCCGTGCCCATGTCCTTGTCCCAAGTCCCCTGTCCCACACTCCCATCCTGTGTCCCACCATGTCCTTGTCCTGTGTCCTCTGTCCCACACTCCCTCCCTGTGTCCTTGTCCCACATCCCCTGTCCCACACTCCCATCCCGTGTCCCACCATGCCCTTGCCCCATGTCCCATGTCCCATGTCCCACACTCCCATCCCGTGTCCATGTTCTTGCCCCATGTGCCCTGTCCCACACTCCCATCCCGTGTCCATGTCCTTGTCCCATGTCCCCTGTCCCACACTCCCATCCCGTGTCCATGTCCTTGTCCCAAGTCCCCTGTCCCACACTCCCATCCCATGTCCATGTCCATGTCCTTGTCCCATGTCCCATGTCCCATGTTCCACACTCCCATCCCGTGTCCATGTCATTGCCCCGTTTCCCCTGTCCCACACTCCCATCCCATGTCCCACCATGTCATTGCCCTGTGTCCCCTGTCCCACACCCCTGCCCTGTGCCTCGCATCCTGACGGGAAGAGGACGTGGCCTTCCAGATACCAGGACGTGCCCTGAGGAATCTCCTGGACCTCGAGGGAGCGGCACCGGGCACGAAAGGACACCTGGTGTCCTGTGCAGTGGCACATTCCAGGAACAGGGTGGTGGCACTTGTTGCTCTGCTCCGGGCACCTGCGGCTCCTGTTTCATCCCTCCCACCTCCTTTTATTGTGACCAAAGGTCCTCCTCAAGTATCTTCCGTGTCCCCAGTCCCGCTCCTCCCACAGTTGCGGACAGATCCTTGTGCCTGACTCCTCGACTCCAGGATACAGGGCCATGGCGGGGAGGCTGTGGGGCCTCCTGGCCGTGCTCTGCATCTGCGTCCTGGTCATCGTCACAGGTGGGAGCTGGTGGCACTGGGATCCCTCCCCATTCCCGGTGACACCGGGACCCCTCCCCATTCCTGGTGACACGGGGACGCCTCCCCATTCCCGGTGGCACTGGGATCCTTCCCCATTCCCGGTGGCACTGGGATCCCTCCCCACCCTGCGGCGGCAGCATCCTGGAACCGCGAGTTTGGAAATGGGGTGGGACCGGGGTTGTCCAAAGATTGTGGGGTTGGCAGCAAACAGAACCAATTGGGGTCTTTGGGGGGGGGTTCAGAGTGGGGTTTGGGACTCAACTGGTGGGTTCAGGGCCCAGTTGGGGTCTTGGGAGTATCTTTGGAGGACCAAGGGTGGGTCTTTGGCGGGATGTTGTGGTGGGGTCCTTTGGAGGTCCAGATGCCTTTGGGGGGGTTCAGGAGTCTTTGATGGTGTCCAGGGGTCTTTGGGGGGGTCCAGGAGTCTTTGATGGGGTCCAGGGGTCTTTGGGGGGGTACAGAGGTCTTTGGGGGGGTCCAGGGTGGGGTTTGGGACCCAACTGGTGGGTTCAGGATTCAAATGGGGTCTTGGAGAATGAAGGTTGGGTCTTTGGGGGTCCAGGAGTCTCTGGGGTCGACCAGGGGTCTTTTGAGGGTGGTCTGTGGGTGCTTGATGTGGGTCCATGAGTACTTTGAGACCCAGCTGGGGGATCTTGATGGTCTGGGGAGTCCTGGGGGCATCTTTGGAGAACCAAAGTTGGGTTTCTGGGGGGATGTTGGCCTGTGGTGGGTGGAGGGTCATTGGGGGTACAGGGGTCTTTGGGGGGGGTCCAGTGGTCTTTTGAGGGGAGTCTGTGGGTTTTTAAGGCGGGTCTATGAGTCTTTGGGACACAAGTGGGGATATTGAAGTTCTTGAGAGTCTTGGGGACAATTAGGAAAACCAAGATTGGGTTTTGGGGGGATGTTGGTCTCTGGTGGGTGAGGGTCTTTGGGGGTCCACGGACCCTTAATGGGGTCAATGGATCTTTAGGTTCATGGGTTTGTGGGATCCAACCAGGGGTCTTGGGAATCCTTGGGAGGTCTTTGGAGAACCAAGGAGAGGGCTTTGGGAGTTGTTGGTCTGTGGTGGGTGGGGTTCTTTGAGGGGTCCGTGTGTCATTGAGGGGGGTTGAAGCCACCTTGGGGGTCAATGGCTTTGGTGGTCAGTGGGTCTTGGGGGATGTGGGTCATGGGAGGTCCTTCAGATATAGGAGACGGTGAGATGACAAACACCAAGGGCGAAGCTGTGTCAGTCCTGCCACCAGGGCAGGAGAGTACATTGACATTTCTACTCGTCCAGGAGAGAACACCACCACCACGGCCACTCCTCCAGCAGAGAACACCACCACCACAGTCGCTCCTCCAGAACAGAACACCACCACCACGGCCACTCCTCCATCAGAGAACACCACCACCACGGACACTCCTCCGGAACAGAACACCACCACCACAGCCACTCCTCCAGCAGAGAACACCACGACCACGGCCGCTCCTCCAGAACAGAACACCACCACCACAGTAATTCCTCCAGGCGAGAACACGACCACCACGGCCACTCCTCCAGAGCAGAACACGACTACCACGGCCACTCCTCCAGAACAGAAGACCACCACCACGGCCACTCCTCCAGCAGAGAACACCACCACAACAGTCGCTCCTCCAGCAGAGAACACAACCACCACGGCCACTCCTCCAGCAGAGAACACCACCACAACAGTCGCTCCTCCAGCAGAGAACACAACCACCACGGCCACTCCTCCAGCAGAGAACACCACCACCACAGTAATTCCTCCAGGCGAGAACACGACCACCACGGCCACTCCTCCATCAGAGAACACGACGACCACGGCCACTCCTCCAGCAGAGAACACGACCACCACGGCCACTCCTCCAGGTGAGAACACCACCACCACGGCCGCTCCTCCAGGCGAGAACACCACCACCACGGCCACTCCTCCATCAGAGAACACAACGACCACGGCCACTCCTCCAGGTGAGAACACCACCACCACGGCCACTCCTCCAGGTGAGAACACCACCACCACGGCCGCTCCTCCAGGCGAGAACACCACCACCACGGCCACTCCTCCAGCAGAGAACACCACGACCACGGCCGCTCCTCCAGAACAGAACACCACCACCACAGTAATTCCTCCAGGCGAGAACACCACCACAACAGTAACTCCTCCAGCAGAGAACACCACCACCACGGACACTCCTCCAGCAGAGAACACCACCACAACAGTAGCTCCTCCAGCAGAGAACACAACCACCACGGCCACTCCTCCAACAGAGAACACCACCACCACGGCCACTCCTCCAGGTGAGAACACCACCACCACAGCCACTCCTCCAGCAGAGAACACCACCACCACGGCCACTCCTCCAGAACAGAAGACCACCACCACGGCCACTCCTCCAGCAGAGAACACCACCACAACAGTCGCTCCTCCAGCAGAGAACACAACCACCACGGCCACTCCTCCAGCAGAGAACACCACCACAACAGTCGCTCCTCCAGCAGAGAACACCACCACCACGGCCACTCCTCCAGCAGAGAACACCACCACCACGGTCGCTCCTCCAGCAGAGAACACGACCACCACAGCCACTCCTCCAGCAGAGAACATGACGACCACGGCCGCTCCTCCCGGCGAGAACACCACCACCACGGCCACTCCTCCAGCAGAGAACACGACGACCACGGCCACTCCTCCAGAACAGAACACCACCACAACAGTCACTCCTCCAGCAGAGAACACCACGGCCACGGCCGCTCCTCCAGAACAGAACACCACCACCACAGTAATTCCTCCAGGCGAGAACACCACCACAACAGTAACTCCTCCAGCAGAGAACACCACCACCACGGCCACTCCTCCAGCAGAGAACACAACCACCACGGCCGCTCCTCCAGCAGAGAACACCACCACCACGGCCACTCCTCCAGGCGAGAACACGACGACCACGGCCGCTCCTCCAGCAGAGAACACCACGACCACGGCTGCTCCTCCAGAACAGAACACCACCACCACAGTAATTCCTCCAGGCGAGAACACCACCACCACGGCCACTCCTCCAGAGCAGAACATCACCACCACGGCCACTCCTCCAGCAGAGAACACGACGACCACAGCCACTCCTCCAGAACAGAACACCACCACCACGGTCACTCCTCCAGCAGAGAACACCACCACAACAGTCGCTCCTCCAGCAGAGAACACCACCACCACGGTCACTCCTCCAGCAGAGAACACCACCACCACGGCCACTCCTCCAGAGCAGAACACCACCACCACGGCCACTCCTCCAGGCGAGAACACGACGACCACGGCCACTCCTCCAGCAGAGAACACCACCACCACGGCCACTCCTCCAGCAGAGAACACCACCACAACAGTCGCCCCTCCAGCAGAGAACACCACCACCACGGCCACTCCTCCAGCAGAGAACACCACCACCACGGCCACTCCTCCAGAACAGAACACCACCACCACAGCCACTCCTCCAGCAGAGAACACCACCACAACAGTCGCTCCTCCAGCAGAGAACACCACCACCACGGCCACTCCTCCAGCAGAGAACACCACCACCACGGCCACTCCTCCAGGCGAGAACACCACCACCACGGCCACTCCTCCAGCAGAGAACACCACCACCACGGCCACTCCTCCAGCTGAGAACACCACCACCACGGCCGCTCCTCCAGCAGAGAACACCACCACCACGGCCACTCCTCCAGCAGAAAACACGACGACCACGGCCGCTCCTCCAGAACAGAACACCACCACCACAGTAATTCCTCCAGGCGAGAACACCACCACCACGGCCACTCCTCCAGCAGAGAACACCACCACCACGGTCACTCCTCCAGCAGAGAACACGACCACCACGGCCACTCCTCCAGCAGAGAACACGACGACCACGGCCACTCCTCCAGAACAGAACACCACCACCACGGCAACTCCTCCAGAACAGAACACCACCACAACAGTCACTCCTCCAGCAGAGAACACCACCACCACGGCCACTCCTCCAGGTGAGAACACCACCACCACAGCCACTCCTCCATCAGAGAACACCACCACAACAGTCGCTCCTCCAGCAGAGAACACCACCACCACGGCCACTCCTCCAGCAGAGAACACCACCACCACGGTCACTCCTCCAGCAGAGAACACGACCACCACGGCCACTCCTCCAGCAGAGAACACCACGACCACGGCCGCTCCTCCAGAACAGAACACCACCACCACAGTAATTCCTCCAGGCGAGAACACCACCACAACAGTAACTCCTCCAGCAGAGAACACCACCACCACGGCCACTCCTCCAGCAGAGAACACAACCACCACGGCCGCTCCTCCAGCAGAGAACACCACCACCACGGCCACTCCTCCAGGCGAGAACACGACGACCACGGCCGCTCCTCCAGCAGAGAACACCACCACCACGGCCACTCCTCCAGCAGAGAACACGACGAGCACGGCCACTCCTCCAGAACAGAACACCACCACAACAGTCACTCCTCCAGCAGAGAACACCACCACCACGGCCACTCCTCCAGCAGAGAACACGACGACCACGGCCACTCCTCCAGCAGAGAACACCACGACCACGGCTGCTCCTCCAGAACAGAACACCACCACCACAGTAATTCCTCCAGGCGAGAACACCACAACCACGGCCACTCCTCCAGCAGAGAACACGACGACCACAGCCACTCCTCCAGAACAGAACACCACCACCACGGTCACTCCTCCAGCAGAGAACACCACCACAACAGTCGCTCCTCCAGCAGAGAACACCACCACCACGGCCACTCCTCCAGCAGAGAACACCACCACCACGGCCACTCCTCCAGAGCAGAACACCACCACCACTGCCACTCCTCCAGGCGAGAACACGACGACCACGGCCACTCCTCCAGCAGAGAACACCACCACCACGGCCACTCCTCCAGCAGAGAACACCACCACAACAGTCGCCCCTCCAGCAGAGAACACCACCACCACGGCCACTCCTCCAGAACAGAACACCACCACCACAGCCACTCCTCCAGCAGAGAACACCACCACAACAGTCGCTCCTCCAGCAGAGAACACCACCACCACGGCCACTCCTCCAGCAGAGAACACCACCACCACGGCCACTCCTCCAGGCGAGAACACCACCACCACGGCCACTCCTCCAGCAGAGAACACCACCACCACGGCCGCTCCTCCAGCAGAGAACACCACCACCACAGCCACTCCTCCAGCAGAGAACACCACCACCACGGCCACTCCTCCAGAACAGAACACCACCACCACAGTAATTCCTCCAGGCGAGAACACCACCACCACGGCCACTCCTCCAGCAGAGAACACCACCACCACGGTCACTCCTCCAGCAGAGAACACGACCACCACGGCCACTCCTCCAGCAGAGAACACGACGACCACGGCCACTCCTCCAGAACAGAACACCACCACCACGGCCACTCCTCCAGAACAGAACACCACCACAACAGTCACTCCTCCAGCAGAGAACACCACCACCACGGCCACTCCTCCAGGTGAGAACACCACCACCACAGCCACTCCTCCATCAGAGAACACCACCACAACAGTCGCTCCTCCAGCAGAGAACACCACCACCACGGTCACTCCTCCAGCAGAGAACACCACCACCACGGTCACTCCTCCAGCAGAGAACACGACCACCACGGCCACTCCTCCAGCAGAGAACACCACGACCACGGCCGCTCCTCCAGAACAGAACACCACCACCACAGTAATTCCTCCAGGCGAGAACACCACCACAACAGTAACTCCTCCAGCAGAGAACACCACCACCACGGCCACTCCTCCAGCAGAGAACACAACCACCACGGCCGCTCCTCCAGCAGAGAACGCCACCACCACGGCCACTCCTCCAGCAGAGAACACGACGACCACGGCCGCTCCTCCAGGCGAGAACACCACCACCACGGCCACTCCTCCAGCAGAGAACACGACGAGCACGGCCACTCCTCCAGAACAGAACACCACCACCACAGCCACTCCTCCAGAACAGAACACCACCACAACAGTCACTCCTCCAGCAGAGAACACGACGACCACGGCCACTCCTCCAGCAGAGAACACGACGACCACGGCCACTCCTCCAGCAGAGAACACCACGACCACGGCTGCTCCTCCAGAACAGAACACCACCACCACAGTAATTCCTCCAGGCGAGAACACCACCACCACGGCCACTCCTCCAGCAGAGAACACGACGACCACAGCCACTCCTCCAGAACAGAACACCACCACCACGGTCACTCCTCCAGCAGAGAACACCACCACAACAGTCGCTCCTCCTGTAGAGAACACCACCACCACGGCCACTCCTCCAGAACAGAACACCACCACCACAGCCACTCCTCCATCAGAGAACACCACCACAACAGTCGCTCCTCCAGCAGAGAACACCACCACCACGGCCACTCCTCCAGCAGAGAACACCACCACCACAGCCACTCCTCCAGAACAGAACACCACCACCACGGCCACTCCTCCAGAGCAGAACACCACCACCACGGCCACTCCTCCAGCAGAGAACACCACCAGCACGGCCACTCCTCCAGAACAGAACACGACGACCACGGCCACTCCTCCAGCAGAGAACACCACCACCACGGCCACTCCTCCAGCAGAGAACACGACGACCACGGCCACTCCTCCAGCAGAGAACACCACCACCACGGTCACTCCTCCAGAGCAGAACACCACCACCACGGCCACTCCTCCAGCAGAGAACACCACCACAACAGTCGCTCCTCCAGCAGAGAACACCACCACCACGGCCACTCCTCCAGAGCAGAACACGACCACCACGGCCACTCCTCCAGCAGAGAACACCACCACAACAGTCGCTCCTCCAGCAGAGAACACCACCACCACGGCCACTCCTCCAGCAGAGAACACCACCACCACGGCCACTCCTCCAGCAGAGAACACGACGACCACAGCCACTCCTCCAGAACAGAACACCACCACCACGGTCACTCCTCCAGAGCAGAACACCACCACCACGGCCACTCCTCCAGCAGAGAACACCACCACCACGGCCTCTCCTCCAGAACAGAACACCACCACAACAGTCACTCCTCCAGCAGAGAACACCACCACCACGGCCACTCCTCCAGCAGAGAACACCACCACCACGGCCACGTCTCCAGGAGAGAACACCACCACAACAGTCGCTCCTCCAGCAGAGAACACCACCACCACGGTCGCTCCTCCAGGAGAGAACACCACCACCACGGTCGCTCCTCCAGAACAGAATACCACCAGTACGGCCACTCCAGAGCAGAACACGACCACCACGGTCACTCCTCCAGCAGAGAACACCACCACCACGGCCACTCCTCCAGAACAGAACACCACCACCACGGCCACTCCTCCAGCAGAGAACACCACCACCACGGTCGCTCCTCCAGAACAGAACACCACCACCACGGGCACCATTTCGCCTACCACCGCCATAGTCACGAGTCCAGGTGCGTCTTCCTCCTTGGTTGCCCTCCATAGCCACATCCTTTCTCCCTGACCTCTCCCCAGCATTCTCCAGGTGGCTCCTGGTGTATCTCTGGGTCGTGTCACCGCACCCATGTCCTTGGGTCACTCTTCCAGGTGTATGTATGAATGGTGGCACGTGGGAAGATGGGAAGTGCTTGTGTCCCGAGGGGTTCCGAGGTGACCGCTGCGAGGAGTCCATCTGCCAAAATGGGGGCACCTGGTCCAACGGTCTCTGCTGGTGCCCCCCTAATTTCCAAGGGGACAGGTGCGAGTTCGTCGTGGACATTGTGGAGATTAAAAACGGTAGGGAAGTGTCCCAAGATGCCATGGGGTGTCCACCAAGACAGGACCTGGGCCGAGGTTACCTCTGTGGGGTCAGCCGGGGGTTCGGGCCACTATGAGGGAATGACCTGGGAATGGGACCACCAAGGAGGGACCAACTCAGAAATGTGGCCACCAGGGAGGGACTGACCCTGGAATGAGGTTGGGTGACCACAGACGGACCAATCAAGAAATGGGGTCACGTTGGTGACACTGACCTGGGATTGGAGTCATCGTGGAGGGACCAAGCTGGTCCCCTGACCATGGTCACCAGGGTGGGGATGGGGACACCCAGTCTGTTCCTCATGGGTCTCTTCTGCTTGGCCAAGTGACAATGAACGCGACGGTGGAGATGACGACCAAGGTCGACAACAAGATTTTCACGGAGGAGCTCAATAATCGGTCCTCGCCTGCTTACAAGAGCTTTGAGAAAGAGTTCCAGGAGAAGGTCAGGGCTCAGCCATGCCACAGGTGACCCCAGAGGTAGCCCCTTGAGGGGGATGTGGACCCTGATGGGGGCCTGGATCTCCCCTGGCTTCTCTTTGTCTTCCAGATGAAGAAGATTTATGGGCATATCAAGGGTTACCAAGGTGTGGTGATCAAAAACCTGAGGTGAGTCCCCACCAGTGGCCAGGTGGGGTCCTGACCCTCTCCAGTGCTCAGGTGGGGTGGTTTGGGGTGAAGGGACCCACAGGGGTCAGTTTGAGGCAATGCCCCCCAAGGCTGGAGCATCCACATCCCTCCAAGCCACGTTGTGTCCTGGGGTTCCTCCTGGATGGTCCAGCCCTGTGTAACTGGTGTCCCTCCACACTGGGAACCCCATACTGGTCCCAGTTGGGTCCAGAGCCAAGCCCTGCCCCTTCTCCTCGCAGTGCTGGCAGCATCAAGGTGGACTATAATGTCAGCCTGGAGGTCCCCGCCAACTCCAAGGCCAATGAGACGGTGAAGACCATCTCCGACAACCTCGTCGCCGCCTTCCAAAACTACAGTGACTGCGATGGGAACTGCATAGGGGACAACTGTGAGTGACATTGGGGGTCACCCCGCTGTCACTGGGTCCTCTTTGGGGTTACTGGGCCAGGGTTTCCCACCAGCAGCTCCTCTCTCCACACCAGGTTCTTTCTGCTTCAACACCTCCTTCACCAGCGTCCACAGTTTTGAAGTGCAAAGGGTGGAAGAAAGTAAGTGAAGCCCACGGGGTGTTTGGGAGTCCCCCACCCTCCGGAGCTCCCCAAAACCTGAGCCCTGTGCCCCCACCCTCAGGTCTGTGCGACGCCCACATCCAGGAGGGGTTCGGCTCCTACTACACCCCATACCTGACGGACACCGGTGTCATCTGCATCACCCGCTGCGATGCCCGCTCTGCTGACCCCCTGCCCTGCGTCCACGGCAGCTGCTCCGTGGGCCGGCTGGGGCCGCAATGCGAGTAAGGGCTCGGTCCCCAAAAATGGGTGATGCCCCCAAATTCCATGAATCCCCTGAGAACCCTGACCCCCATCATCCCCATGATGACCTGACCACTGTGACCCCCACAACCACCCTACTCCCATGATGACCCCCCCATCATGACCCCCATGACCCTCCGACTCCCATGACCCCCAACACTACCATGACCCCATGACAACCCCACCACCATGACCACCATGTCCCATCATGACAGCCATGACCCACATGACCACCCCACTCCCATGATCCCCATGACCACCATGACCTTCTCACTCCCATGACTTCCATGACCACCCCAACACCATAACCACCCTGACCCCCCCATGACCCCTCCGCTCCCATGACCCCCATGAGCACCCGCACCACCATGACCTACCATGACTCCCATGACCCCCATGATCCCCCCCACTCCCATGACCCCCATGACCACCATGATCACCTCACCAGGTGCTCGGACAAGGTGGCCTTCTGGTACCAGGACAGCGCCTGCAGCTTCCGCATCAGCAAGGTGGGGGTGGCCGTGGGTGTTCCGGTGGCCGTCTTGGTCCTGGTCAGCACCATCTTCACCATCCTCCTGCTGAGATCTCGGAGGCAGAAGGAACAGTACAGGTAAATGTGTCACCATGGGACGGGCTGGGAGGTCCCGTGGTGGTCCCGAGTCTCATCCCTGTCCGTCCCACCACACAGGAATAAGCTGAGGTCCCGTGCAGAGCTGTACTCCGGAGAGGACGGGAACTGGGACGGATCCCAAGGCTTTTCCATGGGGAACCTGGCGGCCACCTGGGAAGGTAACAGGGATGGGGGTGGGGATGGGCATGGGGGAACTCTGTGGAACCCGGCGGTCCACGGCACCTCTTCTTCCACCCCACAGACATGGAGACCCCCAGCACCAGCTACATCAACCTGGAGAGGGTGGACACCTCGAGAATGGTGGGTGACACATCCCCAAGACCCTGATGTTGTCACCCTTCGTCCCCCACCCCATCCTCATCCTCCCCTCTCCTTCCTCCCCAGATGCACATCCAGAGACCGACTGTGGTCCCCTGAGTGGAGCCACCTGAGAGCCAGCAGAGACGGGACACGGGGACATGGACATGGGTGGAGGGGGGACACAGGGACACGGGGACATGGGCGTGGGGTTCCGGGGTGAGGAGGATCAGGAAATCCACCGTCCTCTTCCTCCCCACGCAATTGTTTGCACACAGAATGTTTTATAATTAAATGTATCCTTAATTCTCTTGTCACCTGTCCACTTCCTGTTGGGGACACGAGGTGGCTGCATGACAAGGTAGGACGTGGGTGGAGCCAAGATGCAAATCCAAGGGAAAACACCCGAAAACCAGGAAAAGAAAACATTGAAAGTGTGTTAATTGCTGACCGAGTAATTGGGAACTGCCCTTGGGTCACCCCGAACCCTGATGGGTGACGTGCGTGGGAGAACGTGTCCTTGTCCCCAGTTCTGGAACAAGATGCCACCCTGGAGGTTCTTCCACACCCCTTTCCCACGGGGACAAAGGGCTTGGAGCAGGAGGTGGGGCAGCTGTGGCGGCTCAGGGAAGGGGAGGACATGGAGGGGGTCCCAAGGTGGTACCACCCATGCGTGGGGGGGGACATTCAGGGGGTCCCAAGGTGGCACCACCCATGAGTGAGGGGGGACATTCAGGGGGTCCCAAGGTGGTACCACCCATGAGTGGGGAGGGACATTCAGGGGGTCCCAAGGTGGTACCACCCATGAATGGGGGGAACATTGAGGGGGTCCTAAGGTGGTACCGCCCATGGGTGGGGGGGGGACATTCAGGGGGTCTTAAGATGCTATCGCCCATGGGTGGAGCGGGGGTGATATTCAGAGGGTCCCAAGGTGGTACCACCCATGAGTGGGGTCATTGAGGAGGTCCCAAGGTGGACAATGGACCACCATGACCACCGTCCCCACCACCACTGTGACCTCCACTCTCACCACTGTGACCACCCTGACCCATCCCACCACCATGACCCCCATGAACTCCATGACCCCCCTGACCACCCCAGCCTCATGACCCCCATGAACCCCCAACCACCCCAACCCCATGACCCTCCTGACCACCTCCACCCCCATGACCCCTCAGAGCCATGCCCACCACCATGACCCCCATGACCCTTGTGACCCCACCACCCCCACAACCACCACCACGCCATGGACGGGGAGGAAGGACGCATCCCTCTTGCATGCTGGCACTTGGCCCTCAGCCAATTCCTGCCCCACCCCCTTGGGCTAAAATTAACATTTTTATATCTTTCATTCCACCCTTCTTGGCAGCCAGAGCTGGGAACGGGGACAAAGTCCCAAACACCTCGGGGTGTGGCCAGGTGTGGCCTCAAAGACACCTGGCAGGTGTTTGCACAGGGAGGGAGTGTCCCCTGTTGGAGCAGGGGAAGTCCCAGGCAGGTGTGGGAGCGTCACCCCCAAAAATAGCTCCAAAAGGGTGGTCAGGGCTGTTTGTCCCCTCCCCAAGTTGTCACTGGGATTGTCCCAGTACAAACCAGTAACACCAGAGACATTTTGAGTGATTTCATTAAGAACGAGAGGGTCCAGCCCCCTTTTTTCGGGTCGGGGGGGGGGGGGGATCCTCACCCTTGAATTTGGGGAGGGAGGGAGGGAGGTGAGTACATGACCTTGGAGGTGGGGACATGACCTTAGAGATGGGGACATGACCTTTTAGGTGGGGTCATGGCCCGAAAGTGCTGTTGGGGATGAGGTCATATCCTAAAAATGGAATCGTGACCCAGAACTGGGGTCATGACCTTAAAAGTGCTCACAGGACGAGGATGAGGGATACAGGAAGAGGATGAAGATGAGGGCAGGGGGTCAAGGTGCCCCTCAAGAGAGGGTCAGGGTTGTCCTGAAGTGCTGGGGGGGACCTTGTTCCATGGGGTTGGTGATGCGGATGATGGTGATGGTGGTGGTGATTGTGTTGGTGATGATGATGATGGTGATGATGGTGATGGTGATGATGGTGGTGATCACGCTAATGATGATGATGGTGATAAAGATTTTGACATTGATCATGTTGATGGTGATCATGTTGATGATGATGGTGATGATGATGATAGTGGTGATGATGATGATAGTGATGATGATGATGGTGATGATGATAGTGGTGATGATGATGAAGATGGTGATAGTGATGATGAAGATTTTGACATTGATCATGTTGATGGTGATGATGTTGATGGTGATGATGATGATGATGATGATGATGATGATGAAATTGTGCTGGTGGAAATCACTACCCTGGTGCTCCCCACCTCACCACATCTCAGAACTGTGTGATGAAGCTCTGCGGCCTTGGGATTTGGATCTGTTGGGATGTGCCGGAGCAGATCAGAGGGAAAATGGGGTGTCAGAAAGATTCGGGGTGTCCCCACTGCCCACTGTGGTGGGAGGACAGGGGGAACTCACCGGCACTGATGTGTCCATGGCATCAAGGTTGACTGGATGATCATCCTTGAGCTGGGCATCTGTGGGAGAGGGGGACTCAGTGGGGGTGCTCAGGGTGGGGTTGAGGGGCACAAACCAATTCCCCCATCCCTGTGGGGTCACCAGAGACCCCCCACCCACCCCACTCCCACCTTGGTTCTGGAAGGTGAAGGTTCCTTGGAGGTTCCACTCCTCGCTGGTGTCCTGGTACCACCTCTCCATCATCTGCTGTTCGGTCCTGGGGATGGGGCAAGGGGTGTCAGGGGTCACCACCAGCAGGTCCAGCCCTGCCTGGACCCCCTCCAACACCCCCAAAGGACCAACTTCCCCCCCCCCAAACCCCCAGAACCTCATCCAGGATGAGGAACATCTGGAAACCAACAACTCCACAACTTCTCTCACCCCTAGGAGGACACTGGGACCAGATCCCCCAAACCTCTCCCTCCTCACCTATCATATGACTCAGATCTGCGAGCTCGGAAGAGGAAAATGGAGAGGACGACGATCACGGTGACCAGGATGGCCACGGCCAAGCCCAGGCCCACGGCCAGTTTGCTGACCCGTGACGCGCAGCGGTCATCTTGGTACCAGTACAGATTTGTCTCATCACAGCTGGTGGGGTGGACAAAGGAGTCAACCCAAAACTGGAACCCCTTCCAGAAGAGACACCCCCCTCCCCCAACTCATTTCTGCATCCTCAAGGCCTTCTTGAAGCAAGATTCTGCTCCACCTCAGGGGCTTAACCCTGGACATGATCATGGAGATCCACCAGAAGGGTTGGTTCTATGTGGACCAAGATCCTGCTCCAACCCACATGAATTTCACCCATTTCCATCCAAAGAAAACCTTAGGGATGGGCTTGAAGAGCCACTAGAAGGGTTGTGGACCACCGCCCTGCTCCAGCCCTGGAATTTTTAACCTCAGAGGTGATCATGGAGATCCACCAGAAGAGTTGGATCCCTGTGGAAGAGAACCCTGCTCCAACCTTGATGATTTTTGACCCATTTCCATGCACAGAGGAGCTTGGCAATGACCATGAAGAGCCACCCGAAGGGTTGGATCCACATGGGATGGCTTTGGAGGAGGAGGAGTTTCCTTCAGCCCTTACAAGCACTGAGGACCTCTGCGGGTGATGTGGCACGTCCCCCGGTTGCAGTTGATGGTGCTGGCGATGTTCGGCGTGCAGTTGGACATGCAGGACAACCCGAAGATCGTCAGGTTGGGAAAAAAGAATTCCTGGTAGCCCTCGGGCACTTGGCTCTGGCAGTAGGCTGGAGAGGGGAGAAATGTCACCTGGGGGGGACCTTGGAAACCCCAAACCCAGGTGAACCTCTCCCCATCCACTTACCATCTTCATCAAATTCCAGTGGCGTGTTGGTGACCAACACCTCAGAGGTGTTGAAGCACAAGTCACCTGTAGGAGAGGTTAAATTGAGGGGGCACAGCCCCACAGGCCCTCCCAGGAGTGTCCGGGGGTGGTTTGGGTGGCTGGGAAGGTGTCCCCACCCCATTGATGGCCCCAGTTGTCCCCAGCCCCATGGTGGGAAGGTGACAAGGTACCGTTGGTGCAGTTGAACTGAGTCGCCGCCACCTCGATCTTCTCCTGCACCTTGGCTGTGATGTTCTGGAGCTTCTCCTGGCTCTGGGTGGTCACCAGCAGGGACACGATGATGGAGTGATCCACCACCACGCTGCCGGGCCTGGACGGAAACGCCACTGTCCCATTCCAAACGCCATTTTCCCACAGAATGACCCCAAAATCCCCATCCCAGTGACCCCGGTGCTCACCTGAGACTGTGCACCTTGATGCCCCTGTACCCCTCGATGTCAGCGTAGACCGCATCCATCTGGAAGGCAAAATGTCTCCAGGTGGGATATTGGGGTCCATTCCCTTCCCATCTTCCTGGGTCTGCTTCATTTTGGGTGTTCCTCCCCCCCCCCCCCCCCCCCCAGATCCATCCCGGTGGACCTGGAGAACACTATGCAAGAACTTGGAGTACCCATGGGATGCTCCACCAGGTAGATCCCGACCCCAGGTGGCAGTCCCATGTTCCTCTACCTGGTTGGTGAAGTCCTGGACGAACTCGGTGTAGGCGAGTGAGGTGTTGTCCTCAAGGTCCTTGGTGAAGTTCCTGTTGGTGACCCGCAGCTCCACCTTCACGGTCCCATTGGTCTCTGGGAATGTCCAAGACCAGGCCATGAAGGAGATGGGGCAGAGAGATGTTTCCAGGCAGGTGGAACCCCAAAATCTCCCCCTAAACCCCATGAATTTGGGGGTTGTTGTGAAGGAACCAGGAGAAACATCCTCCACCCATTGGAAGAGACCATCAGTGGCCCCTCTGCTCCTCTGGGTGATCCCAGTGTGGACTGGGCCATCCCCCATCGCCCAAAATTCCTACCTGGTCCTCCCAGGTGGATCCTGCACCTGCTGGTGGCTCGGAGCTGGGTTGTTCCCCATCTCCCAAAATTTCCAGGTGGGAATCCCAGGTGGATTCTGCACCTGCCTGACTCCTGATGGGCAGGACCTGGTGGAACCATCACCTCTTCCCAAATTTTCGAGTCCTGTGGGACTCTGATGCAGGTGTGGAGAAGGTTCTTTGGGATATGGACACACCTGGTTTACCTCCAAAAGGAGAACCTTCCAGGTCCTCCTGTCCCTGGCAGATCTAATCCCAGCTTTGGATACATCCCAAAAAATGATGGAATTCCTACCGGCGTTGGTTTCGATGGTGTTGCTGACTTCCTCACACCTGTCCCCTATGAAGCCAGGGGGACACTGGCAGTGGCCATTGATCCAGGTGCCACCGTTCTCGCAGGTCCCTGTAAGGAAAGGGGATGGAAAAGGAATGGGAAGGGACACGGAAATGGGTCCGGGGGGAAGTGGGGTGAGACTTACCTGGGGTGGTGGTTGAGTGGGGAGTGGTGGTGGTCGTTGTCGTTTTAAGGGTGGTGCTGGTTGTTGTACGGGGGGTGGTGGTGGTTCTGGAAGTGGTGGTGGTGGTTATGGAGGTGGTGGTGGTCCTAGGTGTGGTGGGGGTGGTGTCAGGAGAAAGGGTGGAGGTCCCGGGGGAACTCGACGTGATGGTCAAGGGTGTAGAACTGCTACTGATGGGTGTAGAGCTGCTACTAGTAGGACTAGAGACGGTGGTGGCAGTAGAGCTGCTGGTAGCTGTAGAGGTGCTACTGGTAGGAGTAGAGATGGTGCTGGGTCTAGTGCTGCTGCTTGTAGGCGTAGAGCTGCTACTGGTGATTGTGGAGCTGCTGCTGGTGGGTGTAGAGATGGTGGTGGGTGCTGAACTGCTACTTGAAGGTGTAGAGGTGGTGGTCATTGTAGAGCTACCACTTGCAGGTGTAGAGATCTCAGTCGTGAGCGTACTGTCGGTGGTGGGTGTAGAGCCACTGCTGGTGGGAGTAGAGCTGGAACTTGTAGAGCTGCTACTTGTAGGGGTAGAACTGCTACTGGTGTCTGCAGAGGGACTACTGGTGGGTGTAGTGATGGTGGTGGGCGTAGAGCTGCTACTGGTGGGTGTAGAACTACTTGTGATTGGTGTAGAACTGCTACTAGTAGGTGTATAAGTGGGGGTGAGTGTAGAGCTGCTGCTTGTAGGGGGAGAGCTGCTACTGGTGAGCGTTGAGCTGCTACTGGATGGTGTAGAGATGGAGGTCAGTGTAGAGCTGGTAGTGGTGGGAGTTGAGCTACTCTGGGTGGGTGTAGAGGCAGTAGTGGTGGGTGTAGTGATGGTGGTGAGTACAGTGCTGCTACTTGTAGGTGTAGAGATACTAGTGGTGGTTGTGGGGCTGGTAGTAGTTGTTGTCAAGACACTGCTTGTAGGTGTAGAGCTGCTACTGGTGAGTGCGGAGCTGCTGCTGGTGGGTGTAGAGATGGTGCTGGATGTAGAGCTACTGCCGGTTGTGTCAGAGCTGCTAGTGGTGTGCGCAGTGCTGGTACTTGTTGGTGTAGGAGTGCTAGTGGTGGCTGCAGAGCCGCTACTGGTGGGTGTTGAGCTGCTAGTGGTGAGTGTGGAGCTGGTGCTGGTGGTTGTAGATATGCTACTGGTGGGTGTAGAGCTGCTACTGGTAGGAGTTGAACTGCTAGTGGTGGCTATTGGAGAGGTGGCACTGGAAGTAGAGCTACTACTGCTGCTGGGTGTAGAGCTGCTACATGTAGTTTCAGAGCTGCTAATGGTGGGTGTGGAGCTGGTGCTGGTGGGTGTAGATATGGTACTAGTGGGTGTAGAGCTACTACTTGTAGGAGTTGAACTGCTAGTGGTTGTTATTGAAGAGATGGCGCTGGAAGTAGAGCTACTACTGGTGGGTGTTGAGCTGCTACTTGTAGTTTCAGAGCTGCTAGTGGTGGGTGTGGAGCTGGTGCTGGTGGGTGTAGAGATGGTGCTGGATGTAGAGCTACTACCGGTTGTGTCAGAGCTGCTAGTGGTGTGCGCAGTGCTGGTACTTGTTGGTGTAGGAGTGCTAGTGGTGGCTGCAGAGCCGCTACTGGTGGGGGTTGAGCTGCTAGTGGTGAGTGTGGAGCTGGTGCTGGTGGTTGTAGATATGCTACTAGTGGGTGTAGAGCTACTACTTGTAGGAGTTGAACCGCTGGTGGTTGTTATTGGAGAGGTGGCACTGGAAGTAGAGCTACTACTGCTGGGTGTTAGGCTGCTACTTGTAGTTTCAGAGCTGCTAGTGGTGAGTGTGGAGCTGGTGCTGGTGGGTGTAGATATGGTACTTGTGGGTGTAGAGCTACTACTTGTAGGAGTTGAACTGCTAGTGGTTGTTATTGAAGAGATGGAGCTGGAAGTAGAGCTACTACTGGTGGGTGTAGAGCTGCTACTGGTAGGAGTTGAACTGCTAGTGGTTGCTATTGGAGAGGTGGCACTGGAAGTAGAGCTACTACTGCTGCTGGGTGTAGAGCTGCTACTTGTAGTTTCAGAGCTGCTAGTGGTGGGTGTGGAGGTGGTGCTGGTGGGTGTAGATATGGTACTGGTGGGTGTAGAGCTGCTACTGGTAGGAGTTGAACTGCTAGTGGTTGCTATTGGAGAGGTGGCACTGGAAGTAGAGCTACTACTGGTGGGTGTAGAGCTGCTACTTGTAGTTTCAGAGCTGCTAGTGGTGGGTGTGGAGCTGGTGCTGGTGGGTGGAGAGATGGTGCTGGATGTAGAGCTACTACCGGTTGTGTCAGAGCTGCTAGTGGTGTGCGCAGTGCTGGTACTTGTTGGTGTAGGAGTGCTAGTGGTGGCTGCAGAGCCGCTACTGGTGGGTGTTGAGCTGCTAGTGGTGAGTGTGGAGCTGGTGCTGATGGTTGTAGATATGCTACTGGTGGGTGTAGAGCTACTACTTGTAGGAGTTGAACTGCTAGTGGTTGTTATTGGAGAGGTGGCACTGGAAGTAGAGATACTACTGGTGGGTGTAGAGCTGCTACTTGTAGGAGTTGAACCGCTGGTGGTTGTTATTGGAGAGGTGGCACTGGAAGTAGAGCTACTACTGGTGGGTGTAGAGCTGCTACTTGTAGTTTCAGAGCTGCTAGTGGTGGGTGTGGAGCTGGTGCTGGTGGGTGTAGATATGCTAGTGGTGGGTGTAGAGCTGCTACTTGTAGGAGTTGAACTGCTAGTGTTTGTTATTGGAGAGGTGGCACTGGAAGTAGAGCTACTACTGGTGGGTGTAGATATGCTACTTGTAGTTTCAGAGCTGCTAGTGGTGGGGGTGGAGCTGGTGCTGGTGGGTGTAGAGATGGTGCTGGATGTAGAGCTACTACCGGTTGTGTCAGAGCTGCTAGTGGTGTGCGCAGTGCTGGTACTTGTTGGTGTAGGAGTGCTAGTGGTGGCTGCAGAGCCGCTACTGGTGGGTGTTGAGCTGCTAGTGGTGAGTGTGGAGCTGGTGCTGATGGTTGTAGATATGCTACTGGTGGGTGTAGAGCTACTACTTGTAGGAGTTGAACCGCTGGTGGTTGTAATTGGAGAGGTGGTGCTGGATGTAGAGCTACTACTGCTGGTGGGTGTAGAGCTGCTACTTGTAGTTTCAGAGCTGCTAGTGGTGGGTGTGGAGCTGGTGCTGGTGGGTGTAGATATGCTAGTGGTGGGTGTAGAGCTGCTACTTGCAGGAGTTGAACTGCTAGTGGTTGTTATTGGAGAGGTGCCACTGGAAGTAGAGATACTACTGGTGGGTGTAGATATGCTACTTGTAGTTTCAGAGCTGCTAGTGGTGGGGGTGGAGCTGGTGCTGGTGGGTGTAGATATGCTGCTGGTGGGTGTAGAGCTGCTACTTGTAGTTTCAGAGCTGCTAGTGGTGGGTGTGGAGCTGGTGCTGGTGGGTGTAGTTATGCTGCTGGTGGGTGTAGAGCTGCTACTTGTAGTTTCAGAGCTGCTAGTGGTGGATGTGGAGCTGGTGCTGGTGGGTGTAGATATGGTACTAGTGGGTGTAGAGCTGCTACTGGTAGGAGTTGAACTGCTAGTGGTTGCTATTGGAGAGGTGGCACTGGAAGTAGAGCTACTACTGGTGGGTGTAGAGCTGCTACTTGTAGTTTCAGAGCTGCTAGTGGTGGGTGTGGAGCTGGTGCTGGTGGGTGTAGTTATGCTGCTGGTGGGTGTAGAGCTACTACTTGTAGTTTCAGAGCTGCTAGTGGTGGATGTGGAGCTGGTGCTGGTGGGTGTAGATATGCTAGTGGTGGGTGTAGAGCTACTAGTTGTAGGAGTTGAACCGCTGGTGGTTGTTATTGGAGAGGTGGTGCTGGATGTAGAGCTACTACTGCTGGTGGGTGTAGAGCTGCTACTTGTAGTTTCAGAGCTGCTAGTGGTGGATGTGGAGCTGGTGCTGGTGGGTGTAGATATGCTACTGGTGGGTGTAGAGCTACTAGTTGTAGGAGTTGAACCGCTGGTGGTTGTTATTGGAGAGGTGGCGCTGGATGTAGAGCTACTACTGGTGGGTGTAGAGCTGCTACTTGTAGTTTCTGTGCTGCTAGTGGTGTGCGCGGTGCTGGTACTTGTTGGTGTAGGAGTGCTAGTGGTGGCTGCAGAGCCGCTACTGGTGGGTGTTGAGCTGCTAGTGGTGAGTGTGGAGCTGGTGCTGATGGTTGTAGATATGCTACTGGTGGGTGTAGAGCTACTACTTGTAGGAGTTGAACCGCTGGTGGTTGTAATTGGAGAGGTGGTGCTGGATGTAGAGCTACTACTGCTGGTGGGTGTAGAGCTGCTACTTGTAGTTTCAGAGCTGCTAGTGGTGGGTGTGGAGCTGGTGCTGGTGGGTGTAGATATGCAAGTGGTGGGTGTAGAGCTGCTACTTGTAGGAGTTGAACCGCTGGTGGTTGTTATTGGAGAGGTGGCACTGGAAGTAGAGCTACTACTGGTGGGTGTAGAGCTGCTACTTGTAGTTTCAGAGCTGCTAGTGGTGGGTGTGGAGCTGGTGCTGGTGGGTGTAGATATGCTAGTGGTGGGTGTAGAGCTGCTACTTGTAGGAGTTGAACTGCTAGTGGTTGTTATTGGAGAGGTGGCACTGGAAGTAGAGCTACTACTGGTGGGTGTAGATCTGCTACTTGTAGTTTCAGAGCTGCTAGTGGTGGGGGTGGAGCTGGTGCTGGTGGGTGTAGAGATGGTGCTGGATGTAGAGCTACTACCGGTTGTGTCAGAGCTGCTAGTGGTGTGCGCAGTGCTGGTACTTGTTGGTGTAGGAGTGCTAGTGGTGGCTGCAGAGCCGCTACTGGTGGGTGTTGAGCTGCTAATGGTGGGTGTGGAGCTGGTGCTGGTGGGTGTAGATATGCTACTGGTGGGTGTAGAGCTACTACTTGTAGGAGTTGAACTGCTAGTGGTTGTTATTGGAGAGGTGGCACGGGAAGTAGAGATACTACTGGTGGGTGTAGAGCTACTACTTGTAGTTTCAGAGCTGCTAGTGGTGGGTGTGGAGCTGGTGCTGATGGGTGTAGATATGCTAGTGGTGGGTGTAGAGCTGCTACTTGTAGGAGTTGAACTGCTAGTGGTTGTTATTGGAGAGGTGGCACTGGAAGTAGAGATACTACTGGTGGGTGTAGAGCTGCTACTTGTAGTTTCAGAGCTGCTAGTGGTGGGTGTGGAGCTGGTGCTGATGGGTGTAGATATGCTAGTGGTGGGTGTAGAGCTGCTACTTGTAGTTTCAGAGCTGCTAGTGGTGGATGTGGAGCTGGTGCTGGTGGGTGTAGATATGCTACTGGTGGGTGTAGAGCTACTAGTTGTAGGAGTTGAACCGCTGGTGGTTGTTATTGGAGAGGTGGCGCTGGATGTAGAGCTACTACTGGTGGGTGTAGAGCTGCTACTTGTAGTTTCTGAGCTGCTAGTGGTGGGGGTGGAGCTGGTGCTGGTGGGTGGAGAGATGGTGCTGGATGTAGAGCTACTACCGGTTGTGTCAGAGCTGCTAGTGGTGTGCGCAGTGCTGGTACTTGTTGGTGTAGGAGTGCTAGTGGTGGCTGCAGAGCCGCTACTGGTGGGTGTTGAGCTGCTAGTGGTGAGTGTGGAGCTGGTGCTGATGGTTGTATATATGCTACTGGTAGGTGTAGAGCTACTACTTGTAGGAGTTGAACCGCTGGTGGTTGTAATTGGAGAGGTGGTGCTGGATGTAGAGCTACTACTGCTGGTGGGTGTAGAGCTGCTACTTGTAGTTTCAGAGCTGCTAGTGGTGGGTGTGGAGCTGGTGCTGGTGGGTGTAGATATGCTAGTGGTGGGTGTAGAGCTGCTACTTGTAGGAGTTGTACTGCTAGTGGTTGTTATTGGAGAGGTGGCACTGGAAGTAGAGCTACTACTGGTGGGTGTAGATATGCTACTTGTAGTTTCAGAGCTGCTAGTGGTGGGGGTGGAGCTGGTGCTGGTGGGTGGAGAGATGGTGCTGGATGTAGAGCTACTACCGGTTGTGTCAGAGCTGCTAGTGGTGTGCGCAGTGCTGGTACTTGTTGGTGTAGGAGTGCTAGTGGTGGCTGCAGAGCCGCTACTGGTGGGTGTTGAGCTGCTAGTGGTGAGTGTGGAGCTGGTGGTGGTGGGTGTAGATATGCTAGTGGTGGGTGTAGAGCTGCTACTGGTAGGAGTTGAACTGCTAGTGGTTGCTATTGGAGAGGTGGCACTGGAAGTAGAGCTACTACTGGTGGGTGTAGAGCTGCTACTTGTAGTTTCAGAGCTGCTAGTGGTGGGTGTGGAGCTGGTGCTGGTGGGTGTAGTTATGCTGCTGGTGGGTGTAGAGCTGCTACTTGCAGTTTCAGAGCTGCTAGTGGTGTGCGCAGTGCTGGTACTTGTTGGTGTAGGAGTGCTAGTGGTGGCTGCAGAGCCGCTACTGGTGGGTGTTGAGCTGCTAGTGGTGAGTGTGGAGCTGGTGCTGATGGTTGTAGATATGCTACTGGTGGGTGTAGAGCTACTACTTGTAGGAGTTGAACCGCTGGTGGCTGTTATTGGAGAGGTGGCACTGGAAGTAGAGATACTACTGCTGGTGGGTGTAGAGCTGCTACCTGTAGTTTCAGAGCTGCTAATGGTGGGTGTGGAGCTGGTGCTGGTGGGTGTAGATATGCTAGTGGTGGGTGTAGAGCTGCTACTGGTAGGAGTTGAACTGCTAGTGGTTGTTATTGGAGAGGTGGCACTGGAAGTAGAGCTACTACTGGTGGGTGTAGAGCTGCTACTTGTAGTTTCAGAGCTGCTAGTGGTGGGGGTGGAGCTGGTGCTGGTGGGTGGAGAGATGGTGCTGGATGTAGAGCTACTACCGGTTGTGTCAGAGCTGCTAGTGGTGTGCGCAGTGCTGGTACTTGTTGGTGTAGGAGTGCTAGTGGTGGCTGCAGAGCCGCTACTGGTGGGTGTTGAGCTGCTAGTGGTGAGTGTGGAGCTGGTGCTGATGGTTGTAGATATGCTACTGGTGGGTGTAGAGCTACTACTTGTAGGAGTTGAACTGCTAGTGGTTGTTATTGGAGAGGTGGCACTGGAAGTAGAGATACTACTGGTGGGTGTAGAGCTGCTACTTGTAGGTGTTGAACTCCTAGTGGTTGTTATTGGAGAGGTGGCACTGGAAGTAGAGCTACTACTGGTGGGTGTAGAGCTACTACTTGTAGTTTCAGAGCTGCTAGTGGTGGGTGTGGAGCTGGTGCTGGTGGGTGTAGATATGCTAGTGGTGGGTGTAGAGCTGCTACTTGTAGGAGTTGAACTGCTAGTGGTTGTTATTGGAGAGGTGGCACTGGAAGTAGAGATACTACTGGTGGGTGTAAAGCTGCTACTTGTAGTTTCAGAGCTGCTAGTGGTGGGTGTGGAGCTGGTGCTGATGGGTGTAGATATGCTAGTGGTGGGTGTAGAGCTGCTACTTGTAGTTTCAGAGCTGCTAGTGGTGGATGTGGAGCTGGTGCTGGTGGGTGTAGATATGCTACTGGTGGGTGTAGAGCTACTAGTTGTAGGAGTTGAACCGCTGGTGGTTGTTATTGGAGAGGTGGCGCTGGATGTAGAGCTACTACTGGTGGGTGTAGTGCTGCTACTTGTAGTTTCTGAGCTGCTAGTGTTGTGCGCAGTGCTGGTACTTGTTGGTGTAGGAGTGCTAGTGGTGGCTGCAGAGCCGCTACTGGTGGGTGTTGAGCTGCTAGTGGTGAGTGTGGAGCTGGTGCTGATGGTTGTAGATATGCTACTGGTGGGTGTAGAGCTACTACTTGTAGGAGTTGAACCGCTGGTGGTTGTAATTGGAGAGGTGGTGCTGGATGTAGAGCTACTACTGCTGGTGGGTGTAGAGCTGCTACTTGTAGTTTCAGAGCTGCTAGTGGTGGGGGTGGAGCTGGTGCTGGTGGGTGTAGAGATGGTGCTGGATGTAGAGCTACTACCGGTTGTGTCAGAGCTGCTAGTGGTGTGCGCAGTGCTGGTACTTGTTGGTGTAGGAGTGCTAGTGGTGGCTGCAGAGCCGCTACTGGTGGGTGTTGAGCTGCTAGTGGTGAGTGTGGAGCTGGTGGTGGTGGGTGTAGATATGCTAGTGGTGGGTGTAGAGCTGCTACTGGTAGGAGTTGAACTGCTAGTGGTTGCTATTGGAGAGGTGGCACTGGAAGTAGAGCTACTACTGGTGGGTGTAGAGCTGCTACTTGTAGTTTCAGAGCTGCTAATGGTGGGTGTGGAGCTGGTGCTGGTGGGTGTAGATATGCTAGTGGTGGGTGTAGAGCTGCTACTTGTAGGAGTTGAACCGCTGGTGGTTGTTATTGGAGAGGTGGCACTGGAAGTAGAGCTACTACTGGTGGGTGTAGAGCTGCTACTTGTAGTTTCAGAGCTGCTAGTGGTGGGTGTGGAGCTGGTGCTGGTGGGTGTAGTTATGCTAGTGGTGGGTGTAGAGCTGCTACTGGTAGGAGTTGAACTGCTACTGGTTGCTATTGGAGAGGTGGCACTGGAAGTAGAGCTACTACTGGTGGGTGTAGAGCTGCTACTTGTAGTTTCAGAGCTGCTAATGGTGGGTGTGGAGCTGGTGCTGGTGGGTGTAGATATGCTAGTGGTGGGTGTAGAGCTGCTACTTGTAGGAGTTGAACTGCTAGTGGTTGTTATTGGAGAGGTGGCACTGGAAGTAGAGCTACTACTGGTGGGTGTAGAGCTGCTACTTGTAGTTTCAGAGCTGCTAATGGTGGGTGTGGAGCTGGTGCTGGTGGGTGTAGATATGCTAGTGGTGGGTGTAGAGCTGCTACTTGTAGGAGTTGAACCGCTGGTGGTTGTTATTGGAGAGGTGGCACTGGAAGTAGAGCTACTACTGGTGGGTGTAGAGCTGCTACTTGTAGTTTCAGAGCTGCTAGTGGTGGGTGTGGAGCTGGTGCTGGTGGGTGTAGTTATGCTGCTGGTGGGTGTAGAGCTGCTACTTGTAGTTTCAGAGCTGCTAGTGGTGGATGTGGAGCTGGTGCTGGTGGGTGTAGATATGCTACTGGTGGGTGTAGAGCTACTAGTTGTAGGAGTTGAACCGCTGGTGGTTCTTATTGGAGAGGTGGCGCTGGATGTAGAGCTACTACTGGTGGGTGTAGAGCTGCTACTTGTCGGAGTTGAACTGCTAGTGGTTGTTATTAGAGAGGTGGCACTGGAAGTAGAGCTACTACTGGTGGGTGTAGAGCTGCTACTTGTAGTTTCAGAGCTGCTAATGGTGGGTGTGGAGCTGGTGCTGGTGGGTGTAGATATGCTAGTGGTGGGTGTAGAGCTGCTACTTGTAGGAGTTGAACTGCTAGTGGTTGTTATTGGAGAGGTGGCACTGGAAGTAGAGCTACTACTGGTGGGTGTAGAGCTGCTACTTGTAGTTTCAGAGCTGCTAGTGGTGGGGTTGGAGCTGGTGCTGATGGGTGTAGATATGCTAGTGGTGGGTGTAGAGCTGCTACTGGTAGGAGTTGAACTGCTACTGGTTGCTATTGGAGAGGTGGCACTGGAAGTAGAGCTACTACTGGTGGGTGTAGAGCTGCTACTTGTAGTTTCAGAGCTGCTAGTGGTGGGTGTGGAGCTGGTGCTGATGGTTGTAGATATGCTAGTGGTGGGTGTAGAGCTGCTACTTGTAGGAGTTGAACCGCTGGTGGTTGCTATTGGAGAGGTGGCACTGGAAGTAGAGCTACTACTGCTGGTGGGTGTAGAGCTGCTACTTGTAGTTTCAGAGCTGCTAGTGGTGGGTGTGGAGCTGGTGCTGGTGGGTGTAGATATGCTAGTGGTGGGTGTAGAGCTGCTACTTGTAGGAGTTGAACTGCTAGTGGTTGTTATTGGAGAGGTGGCACTGGAAGTAGAGCTACTACTGGTGGGTGTAGATATGCTACTTGTAGTTTCAGAGCTGCTAGTGGTGGGGGTGGAGCTGGTGCTGGTGGGTGGAGAGATGGTGCTGGATGTAGAGCTACTACCGGTTGTGTCAGAGCTGCTAGTGGTGTGCTCAGTGCTGGTACTTGTTGGTGTAGGAGTGCTAGTGGTGGCTGCAGAGCCGCTACTGGTGGGTGTTGAGCTGCTAGTGGTGAGTGTGGAGCTGGTGCTGATGGTTGTAGATATGCTACTGGTGGGTGTAGAGCTACTACTTGTAGGAGTTGAACCGCTAGTGGTTGTTATTGGAGAGGTGGCACTGGAAGTAGAGATACTACTGGTGGGTGTAGAGCTGCTACTTGTAGGAGTTGAACTGCTAGTGGTTGTTATTGGAGAGGTGGCACTGGAAGTAGAGCTACTACTGCTGGTGGGTGTAGAGCTACTACTTGTAGTTTCAGAGCTGCTAGTGGTGGGTGTGGAGCTGGTGCTGATGGGTGTAGATATGCTAGTGGTGGGTGTAGAGCTGCTACTTGTCGGAGTTGAACTGCTAGTGGTTGCTATTGGAGAGGTGGCACTGGAAGTAGAGCTACTACTGGTGGGTGTAGAGCTGCTACTTGTAGTTTCAGAGCTGCTAATGGTGGGTGTGGAGCTGGTGCTGGTGGGTGTAGATATGCTAGTGGTGGGTGTAGAGCTGCTACTTGTAGGAGTTGAACTGCTAGTGGTTGTTATTGGAGAGGTGGCACTGGAAGTAGAGATACTACCGGTGGGTGTAAAGCTGCTACTTGTAGTTTCAAAGCTGCTAGTGGTGGGTGTGGAGCTGGTGCTGATGGGTGTAGATATGCTAGTGGTGGGTGTAGAGCTGCTACTTGTAGTTTCAGAGCTGCTAGTGGTGGATGTGGAGCTGGTGCTGGTGGGTGTAGATATGCTACTGGTGGGTGTAGAGCTACTAGTTGTAGGAGTTGAACCGCTGGTGGTTCTTATTGGAGAGGTGGCGCTGGATGTAGAGCTACTACTGGTGGGTGTAGAGCTGCTAGTTGTAGTTTCAGAGCTGCTAGTGGTGTGCGCAGTGCTGGTACTTGTTGGTGTAGGAGTGCTAGTGGTGGCTGCAGAGCCGCTACTGGTGGGTGTTGAGCTGCTAGTGGTGAGTGTGGAGCTGGTGCTGATGGTTGTAGATATGCTACTGGTGGGTGTAGAGCTACTACTTGTAGGAGTTGAACCGCTGGTGGTTGTAATTGGAGAGGTGGTGCTGGATGTAGAGCTACTACTGCTGGTGGGTGTAGAGCTGCTACTTGTAGTTTCAGAGCTGCTAGTGGTGGGTGTGGAGCTGGTGCTGGTGGGTGTAGATATGCTAGTGGTGGGTGTAGAGCTGCTACTTGTAGGAGTTGAACTGCTAGTGGTTGTTATTGGAGAGGTGGCACTGGAAGTAGAGCTACTACTGGTGGGTGTAGAGCTGCTACTTGTAGTTTCAGAGCTGCTAATGGTGGGTGTGGAGCTGGTGCTGGTGGGTGTAGATATGGTAGTAGTGGGTGTAGAGCTGCTACTTGTAGGAGTTGAACTGCTAGTGATTGTTATTGGAGAGGTGGCACTGGAAGTAGAGCTACTACTGGTGGGTGTAGATATGCTACTTGTAGTTTCAGAGCTGCTAGTGGTGGGGGTGGAGCTGGTGCTGGTGGGTGTAGAGATGGTGCTGGATGTAGAGCTACTACCGGTTGTGTCAGAGCTGCTAGTGGTGTGCGCAGTGCTGGTACTTGTTGGTGTAGGAGTGCTAGTGGTGGCTGCAGAGCCGCTACTGGTGGGTGTTGAGCTGCTAGTGGTGAGTGTGGAGCTGGTGCTGATGGTTGTAGATATGCTACTGGTGGGTGTAGAGCTACTACTTGTAGGAGTTGAACCGCTGGTGGTTGTAATTGGAGAGGTGGTGCTGGATGTAGAGCTAGTACTGCTGCTGGGTGTAGAGCTGCTACTTGTAGTTTCAGAGCTGCTAGTGGTGGGTGTGGAGCTGGTGCTGCTGGGTGTAGATATGCTAGTGGTGGGTGTAGAGCTGCTACTTGTAGGAGTTGAACTGCTAGTGGTTGTTATTGGAGAGGTGGCACTGGAAGTAGAGCTACTACTGGTGGGTGTAGATATGCTACTTGTAGTTTCAGAGCTGCTAGTGGTGGGGTTGGAGCTGGTGCTGGTGGGTGTAGATATGCTAGTGGTGGGTGTAGAGCTGCTACTTGTAGGAGTTGAACTGCTAGTGGTTGCTATTGGAGAGGTGGCACTGGAAGTAGAGCTACTACTGGTGGGTGTAGATATGCTACTTGTAGTTTCAGAGCTGCTAGTGGTGGGGTTGGAGCTGGTGCTGGTGGGTGTAGATATGCTAGTGGTGGGTGTAGAGCTGCTACTTGTAGGAGTTGAACTGCTAGTGGTTGCTATTGGAGAGGTGGCACTGGAAGTAGAGCTACTACTGGTGGGTGTAGAGCTGCTACTTGTAGTTTCAGAGCTGCTAATGGTGGGTGTGGAGCTGGTGCTGGTGGGTGTAGATATGCTAGTGGTGGGTGTAGAGCTGCTACTTGTAGTTTCAGAGCTGCTAGTGGTGGATGTGGAGCTGGTGCTGGTGGGTGTAGATATGCTACTGGTGGGTGTAGAGCTACTAGTTGTAGGAGTTGAACCGCTGGTGGTTCTTATTGGAGAGGTGGCGCTGGATGTAGAGCTACTACTGGTGGGTGTAGAGCTGCTACTTGTAGTTTCAGAGCTGCTTGTGGTGTGCGCAGTGCTGGTACTTGTTGGTGCAGGAGTGCTAGTGGTGGCTGCAGAGCCGCTACTGGTGGGTGTTGAGCTGCTAGTGGTGAGTGTGGAGCTGGTGCTGATGGTTGTAGATATGCTACTGGTGGGTGTAGAGCTACTACTTGTAGGAGTTGAACCGCTGGTGGTTGTAATTGGAGAGGTGGTGCTGGATGTAGAGCTACTACTGCTGCTGGGTGTAGAGCTGCTACTTGTAGTTTCAGAGCTGCTAGTGGTGGGTGTGGAGCTGGTGCTGGTGGGTGTAGATATGCTAGTGGTGGGTGTAGAGCTGCTACTTGTAGGAGTTGAACTGCTAGTGGTTGTTATTGGAGAGGTGGCACTGGAAGTAGAGCTACTACTGGTGGGTGTAGAGCTGCTACTTGTAGTTTCAGAGCTGCTAGTGGTGGGTGTGGAGCTGGTGCTGGTGGGTGTAGATATGGTACTAGTGGGTGTAGAGCTGCTACTTGTAGGAGTTGAACTGCTAGTGGTTGTTATTGGAGAGGTGGCACTGGAAGTAGAGCTACTACTGGTGGGTGTAGATATGCTACTTGTAGTTTCAGAGCTGCTAGTGGTGGGGGTGGAGCTGGTGCTGGTGGGTGTAGAGATGGTGCTGGATGTAGAGCTACTACCGGTTGTGTCAGAGCTGCTAGTGGTGTGCGCAGTGCTGGTACTTGTTGGTGTAGGAGTGCTAGTGGTGGCTGCAGAGCCGCTACTGGTGGGTGTTGAGCTGCTAGTGGTGAGTGTGGAGCTGGTGCTGATGGTTGTAGATATGCTACTGGTGGGTGTAGAGCTACTACTTGTAGGAGTTGAACTGCTAGTGGTTGTTATTGGAGAGGTGGCACTGGAAGTAGAGATACTACTGGTGGGTGTAGAGCTGCTACTTGTAGGTGTTGAACTCCTAGTGGTTGTTATTGGAGAGGTGGCACTGGAAGTAGAGCTACTACTGGTGGGTGTAGAGCTACTACTTGTAGTTTCAGAGCTGCTAGTGGTGGGTGTGGAGCTGGTGCTGGTGGGTGTAGATATGCTAGTGGTGGGTGTAGAGCTGCTACTTGTAGGAGTTGAACTGCTAGTGGTTGCTATTGGAGAGGTGGCACTGGAAGTAGAGCTACTACTGGTGGGTGTAGAGCTGCTACTTGTAGTTTCAGAGCTGCTAATGGTGGGTGTGGAGCTGGTGCTGGTGGGTGTAGATATGCTAGTGGTGGGTGTAGAGCTGCTACTTGTAGGAGTTGAACTGCTAGTGGTTGTTATTGGAGAGGTGGCACTGGAAGTAGAGATACTACTGGTGGGTGTAAAGCTGCTACTTGTAGTTTTAGAGCTGCTAGTGGTGGATGTGGAGCTGGTGCTGGTGGGTGTAGATATGCTACTGGTGGGTGTAGAGCTACTAGTTGTAGGAGTTGAACCGCTGGTGGTTCTTATTGGAGAGGTGGCGCTGGATGTAGAGCTACTACTGGTGGGTGTAGAGCTGCTACTTGTAGTTTCAGAGCTGCTAGTGGTGGGGGTGGAGCTGGTGCTGGTGGGTGGAGAGATGGTGCTGGATGTAGAGCTACTACCGGTTGTGTCAGAGCTGCTAGTGGTGTGCGCAGTGCTGGTACTTGTTGGTGTAGGAGTGCTAGTGGTGGCTGCAGAGCCGCTACTGGTGGGTGTTGAGCTGCTAGTGGTGAGTGTGGAGCTGGTGCTGATGGTTGTAGATATGCTACTGGTGGGTGTAGAGCTACTACTTGTAGGAGTTGAACCGCTGGTGGTTGTAATTGGAGAGGTGGTGCTGGATGTAGAGCTACTACTGCTGCTGGGTGTAGAGCTGCTACTTGTAGTTTCAGAGCTGCTAGTGGTGGGTGTGGAGCTGGTGCTGGTGGGTGTAGATATGCTAGTGGTGGGTGTAGAGCTGCTACTTGTAGGAGTTGAACTGCTAGTGGTTGTTATTGGAGAGGTGGCACTGGAAGTAGAGCTACTACTGGTGGGTGTAGATATGCTACTTGTAGTTTCAGAGCTGCTAGTGGTGGGGTTGGAGCTGGTGCTGGTGGGTGTAGATATGCTAGTGGTGGGTGTAGAGCTGCTACTTGTAGGAGTTGAACTGCTAGTGGTTGTTATTGGAGAGGTGGCACTGGAAGTAGAGCTACTACTGCTGCTGGGTGTAGAGCTGCTACTTGTAGTTTCAGAGCTGCTAATGGTGGGTGTGGAGCTGGTGCTGGTGGGTGTAGATATGCTAGTGGTGGGTGTAGAGCTGTTACTTGTAGGAGTTGAACCGCTAGTGGTTGTTATTGGAGAGGTGGCACTGGAAGTAGAGCTACTACTGGTGGGTGTAGAGCTGCTACTTGTAGTTTCAGAGCTGCTAGTGGTGGGTGTGGAGCTGGTGCTGGTGGGTGTAGTTATGCTGCTGGTGGGTGTAGAGCTGCTACTTGTAGTTTCAGAGCTGCTAGTGGTGTGCGCAGTGCTGGTACTTGTTGGTGTAGGAGTGCTAGTGGTGGCTGCAGAGCCGCTACTGGTGGGTGTTGAGCTGCTAGTGGTGAGTGTGGAGCTGGTGCTGATGGTTGTAGATATGCTACTGGTGGGTGTAGAGCTACTACTTGTAGGAGTTGAACCGCTGGTGGCTGTTATTGGAGAGGTGGCACTGGAAGTAGAGATAGTACTGCTGGTGGGTGTAGAGCTGCTACCTGTAGTTTCAGAGCTGCTAATGGTGGGTGTGGAGCTGGTGCTGGTGGGTGTAGATATGCTAGTGGTGGGTGTAGAGCTGCTACTGGTAGGAGTTGAACTGCTGGTGGTTGTTATTGGAGAGGTGGCACTGGAAGTAGAGCTACTACTGGTGGGTGTAGAGCTGCTACTTGTAGTTTCAGAGCTGCTAATGGTGGGTGTGGAGCTGGTGCTGGTGGGTGTAGATATGCTAGTGGTGGGTGTAGAGCTGCTACTTGTAGGAGTTGAACTGCTAGTGGTTGTTATTGGAGAGGTGGCACTGGAAGTAGAGCTACTACTGGTGGGTGTAAAGCTGCTACTTGTAGTTTCAGAGCTGCTAGTGGTGGGTGTGGAGCTGGTGCTGATGGGTGTAGATATGCTAGTGGTGGGTGTAGAGCTGCTACTTGTAGTTTCAGAGCTGCTAGTGGTGGATGTGGAGCTGGTGCTGGTGGGTGTAGATATGCTACTGGTGGGTGTAGAGCTACTAGTTGTAGGAGTTGAACCGCTGGTGGTTGTTATTGGAGAGGTGGCGCTGGATGTAGAGCTACTACTGGTGGGTGTAGAGCTGCTACTTGTAGTTTCTGAGCTGCTAGTGGTGTGCGCAGTGCTGGTACTTGTTGGTGTAGGAGTGCTAGTGGTGGCTGCAGAGCCGCTACTGGTGGGTGTTGAGCTGCTAGTGGTGAGTGTGGAGCTGGTGCTGGTGGTTGTAGATATGCTACTGGTGGGTGTAGAGCTACTACTTGTAGGAGTTGAACCGCTGGTGGTTGTAATTGGAGAGGTGGCACTGGAAGTAGAGCTACTACTGCTGGTGGGTGTAGAGCTGCTACTTGTAGTTTCAGAGCTGCTAGTGATGGGTGTGGAGCTGGTGCTGGTGGGTGTAGATATGCTACTAGTGGGTGTAGAGCTGCTACTTGTAGGAGTTGAACTGCTGGTGGTTGTTATTGGAGAGGTTGCACTGGAAGTAGAGCTACTACTGCTGGTGGGTGTAGAGCTGCTACTTGTAGTTTCAGAGCTGCTACTGGTGGGTGTGGAGCTGGTGCTGATGGGTGTAGATATGCTACTGGTGGGTGTAGAGCTACTAGTTGTAGGAGTTGAACCCCTGGTGGTTGTTATTGAAGAGGTGGCGCTGGAAGTAGAGCTACTACTGGTGGGTGTAGAGCTGCTACTTGTAGTTTCAGAGCTGCTAGTGGTGGGTGTGGAGCTGGTGCTGGTGGGTGTAGATATGCTAGTGGTGGGTGTAGAGCTGCTACTTGTAGGAGTTGAACTGCTAGTGGTTGTTATTGGAGAGGCGGCACTGGAAGTAGAGCTACTACTGGTGGGTGTAGAGCTGCTACTGGTAGGAGTTGAACTTGTAGTGGTTGGTATTGGAGAGGTTGCACTGGAAGTAGAGCTACTACTGGTGGGTGTAGATATGCTGCTTGTAGTTTCAGAGCTGCTAGTGGTGGGTGTGGAGGTGGTGGTGGGAGTAGAACTGGTGCTTGTAGGTGTATAAGTGGTGGTGAGCGTAGAGCTGCTACTTGTGGGTGTAGAGCTACGAGTGATGGGCGTAGAGCTGCTACTGGATGGTGTAGAGATGGAGGTGAGTGTAGAGCTGGTAGTGGTGGGAGCTGAGCTAGTCTGGGTGGGTGTAGAGGCAGTAGTGGTGGGTGTAGTGATGGTGGTGAGTGTAGTGCTGCTACTTGTAGGTGAAGAGCTAGAACTGGTGAGTGCGGAGCTGCTGCTTGGAGGTGTAGAGCTAGTACTGGTGAGTGTGGAGGTGGTGCTGGTGGGTGTAGATGTTGTACTGGAGAGTGTGGAGCTGCTACTTGTAGGTGTAGAGCTACTACTGGTGAGTGTGGAGGTGGTGCTGGTGGGTGTAGATATGGTGATGGCAGCAGAGCTGCTACTTGGAGGTGTAGAAATGGTAGTGGTTGTTAGTGTAGAGGTGGCGCTGGATGTAGAGCTACTGCTGGTGGGTGTAGAGCTGCTACTTGTAGTTTCAGAGCTGCTAGTGGGGAGTGTGGAGCTGGTGCTGGTGGGTGTCGATGTGCTTCTGCTGGGTGTAGAGCTGCTACTTGTAGGCGCTGAACTGGTACTGGTTGGTAGTGTAGAGGTGGCACTGCTTGTAGAGATAATAGTGGTGAGTGTAGTGCTGCTACTTGTGGGTGTAGAGCTACTACTGGTGAGTGCGGAGCTGCTACTTGTAGGTGTAGAGCTAGTACTGGTGAGTGCGGAGCTGCTGCTTGGAGGTGTAGAGCTACTACTGGTGAGTGTGGAGGTGGTGCTGGTGGGTGTAGATACGGTGATGGGAGCAGAGCTGCTACTTGGAGGTGTAGAAGTGGTAGTGGTTGTTAGTGTAGAGGTGGCGCTGGAAGTAGAGCTACTGCTGCTGGGTGTAGAGCTGCTACTTGTAGTTTCAGAGCTGCTAGTGGCGAGGGTGGAGCTGGTGCTGGTGGGTGTAGATGTGCTAGTGCTGGGTGTAGAGCTGCTACTTGTAGGCGCTGAAGTGCTACTGGTTGTTAGTGTAGAGGTGGCACTGGTTTTAGAACCAGTAGTGGTGGGTGTAGGGCTACTACTTGCAGTTGAAAAAGTGTTAGTGGTGGGTGTGGAGGTGGTGGTAGGAGTAGAACTGGTGCTTGTAGGTGTATAAGTGGTGGTGAGCGTAGAGCTGCTACTTGTGGGTGTAGAGCTACGAGTGATGGGCGTAGAGCTGCTACTGGATGGTGTAGAGATGGAGGTGAGTGTAGAGCTGGTAGTGGTGGGAGCTGAGCTAGTCTGGGTGGGTGTAGAGGCAGTAGTGGTGGGTGTAGTGATGGTGGTGAGTGTAGTGCTGCTACTTGTAGGTGAAGAGCTACTACTGGTGAGTGCGGAGCTGCTGCTTGGAGGTGTAGAGCTAGTACTGGTGAGTGTGGAGGTGGTGCTGGTGGGTGTAGATGTTGTACTGGACAGTGTGGAGCTGCTACTTGTAGGTGTAGAGCTACTACTGGTGAGTGTGGAGGTGGTGCTGGTGGGTGTAGATATGGTGATGGCAGCAGAGCTGCTACTTGGAGGTGTAGAAATGGTAGTGGTTGTTAGTGTAGAGGTGGCGCTGGAAGTAGAGCTACTGCTGGAGGGTGTAGAGCTGCTACTTGTAGTTTCAGAGCTGCTACTTGTAGTTTCAGAGCTGCTAGTGGGGAGTGTGGAGCTGGTGCTGGTGGGTGTCGATGTGCTTCTGCTGGGTGTAGAGCTGCTACTTGTAGGTGCTGAACTGGTACTGGTTGGTAGTGTAGAGGTGGCACTGGTTGTAGAGATAATAGTGGTGAGTGTAGTGCTGCTACTTGTGGGTGTAGAGCTACTACTGGTGAGTGCGGAGCTGCTACTTGTGGGTGTAGAGCTACTACTGGTGAGTGCGGAGCTGCTACTTGTAGGTGTAGAGCTACTACTGGTGAGTGCGGAGCTGCTGCTTGGAGGTGTAGAGCTACTACTGGTGAGTGTGGAGGTGGAGCTGGTGGGTGTAGATACGGTGATGGGAGCAGAGCTGCTACTTGGAGGTGTAGAAGTGGTAGTGGTTGTTAGTGTAGAGGTGGTGCTGGAAGTAGAGCTACTGCTGCTGGGTGTAGAGCTGCTACTTGTAGTTTCAGAGCTGCTAGTGGCGAGGGTGGAGCTGGTGCTGGTGGGTGTAGATGTGCTAGTGCTGGGTGTAGAGCTGCTACTTGTAGGCGCTGAAGTGCTACTGGTTGTTAGTGTAGAGGTGGCACTGGTTTTAGAACCAGTAGTGGTGGGTGTAGGGCTACTACTTGCAGTTGAAAAAGTGTTAGTGGTGGGTGTGGAGGTGGTGGTAGGAGTAGAACTGGTGCTTGTAGGTGTATAAGTGGTGGTGAGCGTAGAGCTGCTACTTGTGGGTGTAGAGCTACGAGTGATGGGCGTAGAGCTGCTACTGGATGGTGTAGAGATGGAGGTGAGTGTAGAGCTGGTAGTGGTGGGAGCTGAGCTAGTCTGGGTGGGTGTAGAGGCAGTAGTGGTGGGTGTAGTGATGGTGGTGAGTGTAGTGCTGCTACTTGTAGGTGAAGAGCTAGAACTGGTGAGTGCGGAGCTGCTGCTTGGAGGTGTAGAGCTAGTACTGGTGAGTGTGGAGGTGGTGCTGGTGGGTGTAGATGGTGTACTGGAGAGTGTGGAGCTGCTACTTGTAGGTGTAGAGCTACTACTTGTGAGTGTGGAGGTGGTGCTGGTGGGTGTAGATGTTGTACTGGAGAGTGTGGAGCTGCTGCTTGGAGGTGTAGAGCTACTACTGGTGAGTGTGGAGGTGGTGCTGGTGGGTGTAGATATGGTGATGGCAGCAGAGCTGCTACTTGGAGGTGTAGAAATGGTAGTGGTTGTTAGTGTAGAGGTGGCGCTGGATGTAGAGCTACTGCTGCTGGGTGTAGAGCTGCTACTTGTAGTTTCAGAGCTGCTAGTGGGGAGTGTGGAGCTGGTGCTGGTGGGTGTCGATGTGCTTCTGCTGGGTGTAGAGCTGCTACTTGTAGGTGCTGAACTGGTACTGGTTGTTAGTGTAGAGGTGGCACTGGTTGTAGAGATAATAGTGGTGAGTGTAGTGCTGCTACTTGTGGGTGTAGAGCTACTACTGGTGAGTGCCGAGCTGCTACTTGTAGGTGTAGAGCTACTACTGGTGAGTGCGGAGCTGCTGCTTGGAGGTGTAGAGCTACTGCTGGTGAGTGTGGAGGTGGTGCTGGTGGGTGTAGATATGGTGATGGCAGCAGAGCTGCTACTTGGAGGTGTAGAAGTGGTAGTGGTTGTTAGTGTAGAGGTGGCGCTGGAAGTAGAGCTACTGCTGCTGGGTGTAGAGCTGCTACTTGTAGTTTCAGAGCTGCTAGTGGCGAGGGTGGAGCTGGTGCTGGTGGGTGTAGATGTGCTAGTGCTGGGTGTAGAGCTGCTACTTGTAGGCGCTGAAGTGCTACTGGTTGTTAGTGTAGAGGTGGCACTGGTTTTAGAACCAGTAGTGGTGGGTGTAGGGCTACTACTTGCAGTTGAAAAAGTGTTAGTGGTGGGTGTGGAGGTGGTGGTAGGAGTAGAACTGGTGCTTGTAGGTGTATAAGTGGTGGTGAGCGTAGAGCTGCTACTTGTGGGTGTAGAGCTACGAGTGATGGGCGTAGAGCTGCTACTGGATGGTGTAGAGATGGAGGTGAGTGTAGAGCTGGTAGTGGTGGGAGCTGAGCTAGTCTGGGTGGGTGTAGAGGCAGCAGTGGTGGGTGTAGTGATGGTGGTGAGTGTAGTGCTGCTACTTGTAGGTGAAGAGCTAGAACTGGTGAGTGCGGAGCTGCTGCTTGGAGGTGTAGAGCTAGTACTGGTGAGTGTGGAGGTGGTGCTGGTGGGTGTAGATGTTGTACTGGAGAGTGTGGAGCTGCTACTTGTAGGTGTAGAGCTACTACTGGTGAGTGTGGAGGTGGTGCTGGTGGGTGTAGATGTTGTACTGGAGAGTGTGGAGCTGCTACTTGTAGGTGTAGAGCTACTACTGGTGAGTGTGGAGGTGGTGCTGGTGGGTGTAGATATGGTGATGGCAGCAGAGCTGCTACTTGGAGGTGTAGAAATGGTAGTGGTTGTTAGTGTAGAGGTGGCGCTGGATGTAGAGCTACTGCTGGTGGGTGTAGAGCTGCTACTTGTAGTTTCAGAGCTGCTAGTGGGGAGTGTGGAGCTGGTGCTGGTGGGTGTCGATGTGCTTCTGCTGGGTGTAGAGCTGCTACTTGTAGGTGCTGAACTGGTACTGGTTGGTAGTGTAGAGGTGGCACTGGTTGTAGAGATAATAGTGGTGAGTGTAGTGCTGCTACTTGTGGGTGTAGAGCTACTACTGGTGAGTGCGGAGCTGCTGCTTGGAGGTGTAGAGCTACTACTGGTGAGTGTGGAGGTGGAGCTGGTGGGTGTAGATACGGTGATGGGAGCAGAGCTGCTACTTGGAGGTGTAGAAGTGGTAGTGGTTGTTAGTGTAGAGGTGGCGCTGGAAGTAGAGCTACTGCTGCTGGGTGTAGAGCTGCCACTTGTAGTTTCAGAGCTGCTAGTGGCGAGGGTGGAGCTGGTGCTGGTGTGTGTAGATGTGCTAGTGCTGGGTGTAGAGCTGCTACTTGTAGGCGCTGAAGTGCTACTGGTTGTTAGTGTAGAGGTGGCACTGGTTTTAGAACCAGTAGTGGTGGGTGTAGGGCTACTACTTGCAGTTGAAAAAGTGTTAGTGGTGGGTGTGGAGGTGGTGGTAGGAGTAGAACTGGTGCTTGTAGGTGTATAAGTGGTGGTGAGCGTAGAGCTGCTACTTGTGGGTGTAGAGCTACGAGTGATGGGCGTAGAGCTGCTACTGGATGGTGTAGAGATGGAGGTGAGTGTAGAGCTGGTAGTGGTGGGAGCTGAGCTAGTCTGGGTGGGTGTAGAGGCAGTAGTGGTGGGTGTAGTGATGGTGGTGAGTGTAGAGCTGCTACTTGTAGGTGAAGAGCTAGAACTGGTGAGTGCGGAGCTGCTGCTTGGAGGTGTAGAGCTAGTACTGGTGAGTGTGGAGGTGGTGCTGGTGGGGGTAGATGTTGTACTGGAGAGTGTGGAGCTGCTACTTGTAGGTGTAGAGCTACTACTTGTGAGTGTGGAGGTGGTGCTGGTGGGTGTAGATGTTGTACTGGAGAGTGTGGATCTGCTACTTGTAGGTGTAGAGCTACTACTGGTGAGTGTGGAGGTGGTGCTGGTGGGTGTAGATATGGTGATGGCAGCAGAGCTGCTACTTGGAGGTGTAGAAGTGGTAGTGGTTGTTAGCGTAGAGGTGGCGCTGGATGTAGAGCTACTGCTGGTGGGTGTAGAGCTGCTACTTGTAGTTTCAGAGCTGCTACTTGTAGTTTCAGAGCTGCTAGTGGGGAGTGTGGAGCTGGTGCTGGTGGGTGTCGATGTGCTTCTGCTGGGTGTAGAGCTGCTACTTGTAGGCGCTGAACTGGTACTGGTTGGTAGTGTAGAGGTGGCACTGGTTGTAGAGATAATAGTGGTGAGTGTAGTGCTGCTACTTGTGGGTGTAGAGCTACTACTGGTGAGTGCGGAGCTGCTGCTTGGAGGTGTAGAGCTACTACTGGTGAGTGCGGAGCTGCTGCTTGGAGGTGTAGAGCTAGTACTGGTGAGTGTGGAGGTGGTGCTGGTGGGTGTAGATATGGTGATGGCAGCAGAGCTGCTACTTGGAGGTGTAGAAGTGGTAGTGGTTGTTAGTGTAGAGGTGGCGCTGGAAGTAGAGCTACTGCTGGAGGGTGTAGAGCTGCTACTTGTAGTTTCAGAGCTGCTACTTGTAGTTTCAGAGCTGCTAGTGGGGAGTGTGGAGCTGGTGCTGGTGTGTGTAGATATGGTGATGGGAGCAGAGCTGCTACTTGGAGGTGTAGAAGTGGTAGTGGTTGTTAGTGTAGAGGTGGCGCTGGATGTAGAGCTACTGCTGCTGGGTATAGAGCTGCTACTTGTAGTTTCAGAGCTGCTACTTGTAGTTTCAGAGCTGCTAGTGGTGGGGGTGGAGCTGGTGCTGGTGGGTGGAGAGATAGTGCTGGATGTAGAGCTACTGCCGGTTGTGTCAGAGCTGCTAGTGGTGTGCGCAGTGCTGGTACTTGTTGGTGTAGGAGTGCTAGTGGTGGCTGCAGAGCTGCCAATGGTGGGTGTTGAGCTGCTAGTGGTGAGTGTGGAGCTGCTGCTGGTGGGTGTAGATGTGCTAGTGCTGGGTGTAGAGCTGCTACTTGTAGGCGCTGAAGTGCTACTGGTTGTTAGTGTAGAGGTGGCACTGGTTTTAGAACCAGTAGTGGTGGGTGTAGGGCTACTACTTGCAGTTGAAAAAGTGTTAGTGGTGGGTGTGGAGGTGGTGGTAGGAGTAGAACTGGTGCTTGTAGGTGTATAAGTGGTGGTGAGCGTAGAGCTGCTACTTGTGGGTGTAGAGCTACGAGTGATGGGCGTAGAGCTGCTACTGGATGGTGTAGAGATGGAGGTGAGTGTAGAGCTGGTAGTGGTGGGAGCTGAGCTAGTCTGGGTGGGTGTAGAGGCAGTAGTGGTGGGTGTAGTGATGGTGGTGAGTGTAGTGCTGCTACTTGTAGGTGAAGAGCTACTACTGGTGAGTGCGGAGCTGCTGCTTGGAGGTGTAGAGCTAGTACTGGTGAGTGTGGAGGTGGTGCTGGTGGGTGTAGATGTTGTACTGGAGAGTGTGGAGCTGCTACTTGCAGGTGTAGAGCTACTACTGGTGAGTGTGGAGGTGGTGCTGGTGGGTGTAGATATGGTGATGGCAGCAGAGCTGCTACTTGGAGGTGTAGAAGTGGTAGTGGTTGTTAGTGTAGAGGTGGCGCTGGATGTAGAGCTACTGCTGGTGGGTGTAGAGCTGCTACTTGTAGTTTCAGAGCTGCTACTTGTAGTTTCAGAGCTGCTAGTGGGGAGTGTGGAGCTGGTGCTGGTGGGTGTCGATGTGCTTCTGCTGGGTGTAGAGCTGCTACTTGTAGGTGCTGAACTGGTACTGGTTGGTAGTGTAGAGGTGGCACTGGTTGTAGAGATAATAGTGGTGAGTGTAGTGCTGCTACTTGTGGGTGTAGAGCTACTACTGGTGAGTGCGGAGCTGCTACTTGTAGGTGTAGAGCTAGTACTGGTGAGTGCGGAGCTGCTGCTTGGAGGTGTAGAGCTAGTACTGGTGAGTGTGGAGGTGGTGCTGGTGGGTGTAGATGTTGTACTGGAGAGTGTGGAGCTGCTACTTGTAGGTGTAGAGCTACTACTTGTGAGTGTGGAGGTGGTGCTGGTGGGTGTAGATGTTGTACTGGAGAGTGTGGAGCTGCTACTTGTAGGTGTAGAGCTAGTACTGGTGAGTGTGGAGGTGGTGCTGGTGGGTGTAGATATGGTGATGGGAGCAGAGCTGCTACTTGGAGGTGTAGAAGTGGTAGTGGTTGTTAGTGTAGAGGTGGCGCTGGATGTAGAGCTACTGCTGGAGGGTGTAGAGCTGCTACTTGTAGTTTCAGAGCTGCTACTTGTAGTTTCAGAGCTGCTAGTGGGGAGTGTGGAGCTGGTGCTGGTGGGTGTCGATGTGCTTCTGCTGGGTGTAGAGCTGCTACTTGTAGGTGCTGAACTGGTACTGGTTGGTAGTGTAGAGGTGGCACTGGTTGTAGAGATAATAGTGGTGAGTGTAGTGCTGCTACTTGTGGGTGTAGAGCTACTACTGGTGAGTGCGGAGCTGCTACTTGTAGGTGTAGAGCTACTACTGGTGAGTGCGGAGCTGCTGCTTGGAGGTGTAGAGCTACTACTGGTGAGTGTGGAGGTGGTGCTGGTGGGTGTAGATACGGTGATGGGAGCAGAGCTGCTACTTGGAGGTGTAGAAGTGGTAGTGGTTGTTAGCGTAGAGGTGGCGCTGGAAGTAGAGCTACTGCTGCTGGGTGTAGAGCTGCTACTTGTAGGCGCTGAAGTGCTACTGGTTGTTAGTGTAGAGGTGGCACTGGTTTTAGAACCAGTAGTGGTGGGTGTAGGGCTACTACTTGCAGTTGAAAAAGTGTTAGTGGTGGGTGTGGAGGTGGTGGTAGGAGTAGAACTGGTGCTTGTAGGTGTATAAGTGGTGGTGAGCGTAGAGCTGCTACTTGTGGGTGTAGAGCTACGAGTGATGGGCGTAGAGCTGCTACTGGATGGTGTAGAGATGGAGGTGAGTGTAGAGCTGGTAGTGGTGGGAGCTGAGCTAGTCTGGGTGGGTGTAGAGGCAGTAGTGGTGGGTGTAGTGATGGTGGTGAGTGTAGTGCTGCTACTTGTAGGTGAAGAGCTAGAACTGGTGAGTGCGGAGCTGCTGCTTGGAGGTGTAGAGCTAGTACTGGTGAGTGTGGAGGTGGTGCTGGTGGGTGTAGATGTTGTACTGGAGAGTGTGGAGCTGCTACTTGTAGGTGTAGAGCTACTACTTGTGAGTGTGGAGGTGGTGCTGGTGGGTGTAGATGTTGTACTGGAGAGTGTGGATCTGCTACTTGTAGGTGTAGAGCTACTACTGGTGAGTGTGGAGGTGGTGCTGGTGGGTGTAGATATGGTGATGGCAGCAGAGCTGCTACTTGGAGGTGTAGAAGTGGTAGTGGTTGTTAGTGTAGAGGTGGCGCTGGATGTAGAGCTACTGCTGGTGGGTGTAGAGCTGCTACTTGTAGTTTCAGAGCTGCTAGTGGGGAGTGTGGAGCTGGTGCTGGTGGGTGTCGATGTGCTTCTGCTGGGTGTAGAGCTGCTACTTGTAGGTGCTGAACTGGTACTGGTTGGTAGTGTAGAGGTGGCACTGGTTGTAGAGATAATAGTGGTGAGTGCAGTGCTGCTACTTGTGGGTGTAGAGCTACTACTGGTGAGTGCGGAGCTGCTACTTGTGGGTGTAGAGCTACTACTGGTGAGTGCGGAGCTGCTACTTGTAGGTGTAGAGCTAGTACTGGTGAGTGCGGAGCTGCTGCTTGGAGGTGTAGAGCTACTACTGGTGAGTGTGGAGGTGGTGCTGGTGGGTGTAGATGTTGTACTGGAGAGTGTGGATCTGCTACTTGTAGGTGTAGAGCTACTACTGGTGAGTGTGGAGGTGGTGCTGGTGGGTGTAGATATGGTGATGGCAGCAGAGCTGCTACTTGGAGGTGTAGAAATGGTAGTGGTTGTTAGTGTAGAGGTGGCGCTGGATGTAGAGCTACTGCTGGTGGGTGTAGAGCTGCTACTTGTAGTTTCAGAGCTGCTAGTGGGGAGTGTGGAGCTGGTGCTGGTGGGTGTCGATGTGCTTCTGCTGGGTGTAGAGCTGCTACTTGTAGGCGCTGAACTGGTACTTGTTGGTAGTGTAGAGGTGGCACTGGTTGTAGAGATAATAGTGGTGAGTGTAGTGCTGCTACTTGTGGGGGTAGAGCTACTACTGGTGAGTGCGGAGCTGCTGCTTGGAGGTGTAGAGCTAGTACTGGTGAGTGTGGAGGTGGTGCTGGTGGGTGTAGATATGGTGATGGGAGCAGAGCTGCTACTTGGAGGTGTAGAAGTGGTAGTGGTTGTTAGTGTAGAGGTGGCGCTGGATGTAGAGCTACTGCTGCTGGGTGTAGAGCTGCTACTTGTAGTTTCAGAGCTGCTACTTGTAGTTTCAGAGCTGCTAGTGGGGAGTGTGGAGCTGGTGCTGGTGGGTGTCGATGTGCTTCTGCTGGGTGTAGAGCTGCTACTTGTAGGTGCTGAACTGGTACTGGTTGGTAGTGTAGAGGTGGCACTGGTTGTAGAGATAATAGTGGTGAGTGTAGTGCTGCTACTTGTGGGGGTAGAGCTACTACTGGTGAGTGCGGAGCTGCTGCTTGGAGGTGTAGAGCTAGTACTGGTGAGTGTGGAGGTGGTGCTGGTGGGTGTAGATATGGTGATGGGAGCAGAGCTGCTACTTGGAGGTGTAGAAGTGGTAGTGGTTGTTAGTGTAGAGGTGGCGCTGGATGTAGAGCTACTGCTGCTGGGTGTAGAGCTGCTACTTGTAGTTTCAGAGCTGCTACTTGTAGTTTCAGAGCTGCTAGTGGGGAGTGTGGAGCTGGTGCTGGTGGGTGTCGATGTGCTTCTGCTGGGTGTAGAGCTGCTACTTGTAGGTGCTGAACTGGTACTGGTTGGTAGTGTAGAGGTGGCACTGGTTGTAGAGATAATAGTGGTGAGTGTAGTGCTGCTACTTGTGGGTGTAGAGCTACTACTGGTGAGTGCGGAGCTGCTACTTGTAGGTGTAGAGCTACTACTGGTGAGTGCGGAGCTGCTGCTTGGAGGTGTAGAGCTACTACTGGTGAGTGTGGAGGTGGTGCTGGTGGGTGTAGATATGGTGATGGCAGCAGAGCTGCTACTTGGAGGTGTAGAAGTGGTAGTGGTTGTTAGTGTAGAGGTGGCGCTGGAAGTAGAGCTACTGCTGGAGGGTGTAGAGCTGCTACATGTAGTTTCAGAGCTGCTAGTGGGGAGTGTGGAGCTGGTGCTGGTGGGTGTAGATGTGCTTCTGCTGGGTGTAGAGCTACTATTTGTAGGTGCTGAACTTGTACTGGTTGTTAGTGTAGAGGTGGCACTGGTTGTAGAGATAATGGTGAGTGTAGTGCTGCTACTTGTGGGTGTAGAGCTACTACTGGTGAGTGCGGAGCTGCTACTTGTTGGTGTAGAGCTAGTACTGGTGAGTGCGGAGCTGCTGCTTGGAGGTGTAGAGCTACTACTGGTGAGTGTGGAGGTGGAGCTGGTGGGTGTAGATACGGTGATGGGAGCAGAGCTGCTACTTGGAGGTGTAGAAGTGGTAGTGGTTGTTAGTGTAGAGGTGGCGCTGGAAGTAGAGCTACTGCTGCTGGGTGTAGAGCTGCTACTTGTAGTTTCAGAGCTGCTAGTGGCGAGGGTGGAGCTGGTGCTGGTGGGTGTAGATGTGCTAGTGCTGGGTGTAGAGCTGCTACTTGTAGGCGCTGAAGTGCTTCTGGTTGTTAGTGTAGAGGTGGCACTGGTTTTAGAACCAGTAGTGGTGGGTGTAGGGCTACTACTTGCAGTTGAAAAAGTGTTAGTGGTGGGTGTGGAGGTGGTGGTAGGAGTAGAACTGGTGCTTGTAGGTGTATAAGTGGTGGTGAGCGTAGAGCTGCTACTTGTGGGTGTAGAGCTACGAGTGATGGGCGTAGAGCTGCTACTGGATGGTGTAGAGATGGAGGTGAGTGTAGAGCTGGTAGTGGTGGGAGCTGAGCTAGTCTGGGTGGGTGTAGAGGCAGTAGTGGTGGGTGTAGTGATGGTGGTGAGTGTAGTGCTGCTACTTGTAGGTGAAGAGCTAGAACTGGTGAGTGCGGAGCTGCTGCTTGGAGGTGTAGAGCTAGTACTGGTGAGTGTGGAGGTGGTGCTGGTGGGTGTAGATGTTGTACTGGAGAGTGTGGAGCTGCTACTTGTAGGTGTAGAGCTACTACTTGTGAGTGTGGAGGTGGTGCTGGTGGGTGTAGATGTTGTACTGGAGAGTGTGGATCTGCTACTTGGAGGTGTAGAGCTACTACTGGTGAGTGTGGAGGTGGTGCTGGTGGGTGTAGATATGGTGATGGCAGCAGAGCTGCTACTTGGAGGTGTAGAAATGGTAGTGGTTGTTAGTGTAGAGGTGGCGCTGGATGTAGAGCTACTGCTGGTGGGTGTAGAGCTGCTACTTGTAGTTTCAGAGCTGCTAGTGGGGAGTGTGGAGCTGGTGCTGGTGGGTGTAGATGTGCTTCTGCTGGGTGTAGAGCTGCTACTTGTAGGCGCTGAACTGGTACTGGTTGGTAGTGTAGAGGTGGCACTGGTTGTAGAGATAATAGTGGTGAGTGTAGTGCTGCTACTTGTGGGTGTAGAGCTACTACTGGTGAGTGCGGAGCTGCTGCTTGGAGGTGTAGAGCTACTACTGGTGAGTGCGGAGCTGCTGCTTGGAGGTGTAGAGCTACTACTGGTGAGTGCGGAGCTGCTACTTGTAGGTGTAGAGCTACTACTGGTGAGTGTGGAGGTGGTGCTGGTGGGTGTAGATATGGTGATGGCAGCAGAGCTGCTACTTGGAGGTGTAGAAGTGGTAGTGGTTGTTAGTGTAGAGGTGGCGCTGGATGTAGAGCTACTGCTGCTGGGTGTAGAGCTGCTACTTGTAGTTTCAGAGCTGCTACTTGTAGTTTCAGAGCTGCTAGTGGGGAGTGTGGAGCTGGTGCTGGTGGGTGTCGATGTGCTTCTGCTGGGTGTAGAGCTGCTACTTGTAGGCGCTGAACTGGTACTGGTTGGTAGTGTAGAGGTGGCACTGGTTGTAGAGATAATAGTGGTGAGTGTAGTGCTGCTACTTGTGGGGGTAGAGCTACTACTGGTGAGTGCGGAGCTGCTGCTTGGAGGTGTAGAGCTACTACTGGTGAGTGCGGAGCTGCTGCTTGGAGGTGTAGAGCTAGTACTGGTGAGGGTGGAGGTGGTGCTGGTGGGTGTAGATATGGTGATGGCAGCAGAGCTGCTACTTGGAGGTGTAGAAGTGGTAGTGGTTGTTAGTGTAGAGGTGGCGCTGGAAGTAGAGCTACTGCTGCTGGGTGTAGAGCTGCTCCTTGTAGTTTCAGAGCTGCTACTTGTAGTTTCAGAGCTGCTAGTGGGGAGTGTGGAGCTGGTGCTGGTGGGTGGAGAGATGGTGCTGGATGTAGAGCTACTGCCGGTTGTGTCAGAGCTGCTAGTGGTGTGCGCAGTGCTGGTACTTGTTGGTGTAGGAGTGCTAGTGGTGGCTGCAGAGCCGCTACTGGTGGGTGTTGAGCTGCTAGTGGTGAGTGTGGAGCTGCTGCTGGTGGGTGTAGATGTGCTAGTGCTGGGTATAGAGCTGCTACTTGTAGGCGCTGAAGTGCTACTGGTTGTTAGTGTAGTGGTGGCACTGGTTGTAGAACCAGTAGTGGTGGGTGTGGGGCTACTACTTGCAGTTGAAAAAGTGTTAGTGGTGGGTGTGGAGGTGGTGGTAGGAGTAGAACTGGTGCTTGTAGGTGTATAAGTGGTGGTGAGCGTAGAGCTGCTACTTGTGGGTGTAGAGCTACGAGTGATGGGCGTAGAGCTGCTACTGGATGGTGTAGAGATGGAGGTGAGTGTAGAGCTGGTAGTGGTGGGAGCTGAGCTAGTCTGGGTGGGTGTAGAGGCAGTAGTGGTGGGTGTAGTGATGGTGGTGAGTGTAGAGCTGCTACTTGTAGGTGAAGAGCTAGAACTGGTGAGTGCGGAGCTGCTGCTTGGAGGTGTAGAGCTAGTACTGGTGAGTGTGGAGGTGGTGCTGGTGGGTGTAGATGTTGTACTGGAGAGTGTGGAGCTGCTACTTGTAGGTGTAGAGCTACTACTTGTGAGTGTGGAGGTGGTGCTGGTGGGTGTAGATGTTGTACTGGAGAGTGTGGATCTGCTACTTGTAGGTGTAGAGCTACTACTGGTGAGTGTGGAGGTGGTGCTGGTGGGTGTAGATATGGTGATGGGAGCAGAGCTGCTACTTGGAGGTGTAGAAATGGTAGTGGTTGTTAGTGTAGAGGTGGCGCTGGATGTAGAGCTACTGCTGGTGGGTGTAGAGCTGCTACTTGTAGTTTCAGAGCTGCTACTTGTAGTTTCCGAGCTGCTAGTGGGGAGTGTGGAGCTGGTGCTGGTGGGTGTCGATGTGCTTCTGCTGGGTGTAGAGCTGCTACTTGTAGGCGCTGAACTGGTACTGGTTGGTAGTGAAGAGGTGGCACTGGTTGTAGAGATAATAGTGGTGAGTGTAGTGCTGCTACTTGTGGGTGTAGAGCTACTACTGGTGAGTGCGGAGCTGCTGCTTGGAGGTGTAGAGCTAGTACTGGTGAGTGTGGAGGTGGTGCTGGTGGGTGTAGATATGGTGATGGGAGCAGAGCTGCTACTTGGAGGTGTAGAAGTGGTAGTGGTTGTTAGTGTAGAGGTGGCGCTGGATGTAGAGCTACTGCTGGAGGGTGTAGAGCTGCTACTTGTAGTTTCAGAGCTGCTACTTGTAGTTTCAGAGCTGCTAGTGGGGAGTGTGGAGCTGGTGCTGGTGGGTGTAGATGTGCTTCTGCTGGGTGTAGAGCTGCTACTTGTAGGCGCTGAACTGGTACTGGTTGGTAGTGTAGAGGTGGCACTGGTTGTAGAGATAATAGTGTTGAGTGTAGTGCTGCTACTTGTGGGTGTAGAGCTACTACTGGTGAGTGCGGAGCTGCTGCTTGGAGGTGTAGAGCTAGTACTGGTGAGTGTGGAGGTGGTGCTGGTGGGTGTAGATATGGTGATGGCAGCAGAGCTGCTACTTGGAGGTGTAGAAGTGGTAGTGGTTTTTAGTGTAGAGGTGGCGCTGGATGTAGAGCTACTGCTGGTGGGTGTAGAGCTGCTACTTGTAGTTTCAGAGCTGCTACTTGTAGTTTCCGAGCTGCTAGTGGGGAGTGTGGAGCTGGTGCTGGTGGGTGTCGATGTGCTTCTGCTGGGTGTAGAGCTGCTACTTGTAGGCGCTGAACTGGTACTTGTTGGTAGTGTAGAGGTGGCACTGGTTGTAGAGATAATAGTGTTGAGTGTAGTGCTGCTACTTGTGGGTGTAGAGCTACTACTGGTGAGTGCGGAGCTGCTGCTTGGAGGTGTAGAGCTACTACTGGTGAGTGCGGAGCTGCTGCTTGGAGGTGTAGAGCTGCTACTGGTGAGTGCGGAGCTGCTGCTTGGAGGTGTAGAGCTAGTACTGGTGAGTGTGGAGGTGGTGCTGGTGGGTGTAGATATGGTGATGGCAGCAGAGCTGCTACTTGGAGGTGTAGAAGTGGTAGTGGTTGTTAGCGTAGAGGTGGCGCTGGATGTAGAGCTACTGCTGGAGGGTGTAGAGCTGCTACTTGTAGTTGCAGAGCTGCTACTTGTAGGTTCAGAGCTGCCAGTGGGGAGTGTGGAGCTGGTGCTGGTGGGTGTAGATGTGATTCTGCTGGGTGTAGAGCTGCTACTTGTAGGTGCTGAACTGGTACTGGTTGGTAGTGTAGAGGTGGCACTGGTTGTAGAGATAATAGTGGTGAGTGTAGTGCTGCTACTTGTGGGTGTAGAGCTACTACTGGTGAGTGCGGAGCTGCTGCTTGGAGGTGTAGAGCTAGTACTGGTGAGTGTGGAGGTGGTGCTGGTGGGTGTAGATATGGTGATGGGAGCAGAGCTGCTACTTGGAGGTGTAGAAGTGGTAGTGGTTGTTAGTGTAGAGGTGGCGCTGGAAGTAGAGCTACTGCTGCTGGGTGTAGAGCTGCTACTTGTAGTTTCAGAGCTGCTACTTGTAGTTTCAGAGCTGCTAGTGGGGAGTGTGGAGCTGGTGCTGGTGGGTGTCGATGTGCTTCTGCTGGGTGTAGAGCTGCTACTTGTAGGCGCTGAACTGGTACTGGTTGGTAGTGTAGAGGTGGCACTGGTTGTAGAGATAATAGTGGTGAGTGTAGTGCTGCTACTTGTGGGGGTAGAGCTACTACTGGTGAGTGCGGAGCTGCTGCTTGGAGGTGTAGAGCTACTACTGGTGAGTGCGGAGCTGCTGCTTGGAGGTGTAGAGCTAGTACTGGTGAGGGTGGAGGTGGTGCTGGTGGGTGTAGATATGGTGATGGCAGCAGAGCTGCTACTTGGAGGTGTAGAAGTGGTAGTGGTTGTTAGTGTAGAGGTGGCGCTGGAAGTAGAGCTACTGCTGGTGGGTGTAGAGCTGCTACTTGTAGTTTCAGAGCTGCTACTTGTAGTTTCAGAGCTGCTACTTGTAGTTTCAGAGCTGCTAGTGGGGAGTGTGGAGCTGGTGCTGGTGGGTGGAGAGATGGTGCTGGATGTAGAGCTGCTGCCGGTTGTGTCAGAGCTGCTAGTGGTGTGCGCAGTGCTGGTACTTGTTGGTGTAGGAGTGCTAGTGGTGGCTGCAGAGCCGCTACTGGTGGGTGTTGAGCTGCTAGTGGTGAGTGTGGAGCTGCTGCTGGTGGGTGTAGATGTGCTAGTGCTGTGTATAGAGCTGCTACTTGTAGGCGCTGAAGTGCTACTGGTTGTTAGTGTAGTGGTGGCACTGGTTTTAGAACCAGTAGTGGTGGGTGTGGGGCTACTACTTGCAGTTGAAAAAGTGTTAGTGGTGGGTGTGGAGGTGGTGGTAGGAGTAGAACTGGTGCTTGTAGGTGTATAAGTGGTGGTGAGCGTAGAGCTGCTACTTGTGGGTGTAGAGCTACGAGTGATGGGCGTAGAGCTGCTACTGGATGGTGTAGAGATGGAGGTGAGTGTAGAGCTGGTAGTGGTGGGAGCTGAGCTAGTCTGGGTGGGTGTAGAGGCAGTAGTGGTGGGTGTAGTGATGGTGGTGAGTGTAGAGCTGCTACTTGTAGGTGAAGAGCTAGAACTGGTGAGTGCGGAGCTGCTGCTTGGAGGTGTAGAGCTAGTACTGGTGAGTGTGGAGGTGGTGCTGGTGGGTGTAGATGTTGTACTGGAGAGTGTGGAGCTGCTACTTGTAGGTGTAGAGCTACTACTTGTGAGTGTGGAGGTGGTGCTGGTGGGTGTAGATGTTGTACTGGAGAGTGTGGATCTGCTACTTGTAGGTGTAGAGCTACTACTGGTGAGTGTGGAGGTGGTGCTGGTGGGTGTAGATATGGTGATGGGAGCAGAGCTGCTACTTGGAGGTGTAGAAATGGTAGTGGTTGTTAGTGTAGAGGTGGCGCTGGATGTAGAGCTACTGCTGGTGGGTGTAGAGCTGCTACTTGTAGTTTCAGAGCTGCTACTTGTAGTTTCCGAGCTGCTAGTGGGGAGTGTGGAGCTGGTGCTGGTGGGTGTCGATGTGCTTCTGCTGGGTGTAGAGCTGCTACTTGTAGGCGCTGAACTGGTACTGGTTGGTAGTGAAGAGGTGGCACTGGTTGTAGAGATAATAGTGGTGAGTGTAGTGCTGCTACTTGTGGGTGTAGAGCTACTACTGGTGAGTGCGGAGCTGCTGCTTGGAGGTGTAGAGCTAGTACTGGTGAGTGTGGAGGTGGTGCTGGTGGGTGTAGATATGGTGATGGGAGCAGAGCTGCTACTTGGAGGTGTAGAAGTGGTAGTGGTTGTTAGTGTAGAGGTGGCGCTGGATGTAGAGCTACTGCTGGAGGGTGTAGAGCTGCTACTTGTAGTTTCAGAGCTGCTACTTGTAGTTTCAGAGCTGCTAGTGGGGAGTGTGGAGCTGGTGCTGGTGGGTGTAGATGTGCTTCTGCTGGGTGTAGAGCTGCTACTTGTAGGCGCTGAACTGGTACTGGTTGGTAGTGTAGAGGTGGCACTGGTTGTAGAGATAATAGTGTTGAGTGTAGTGCTGCTACTTGTGGGTGTAGAGCTACTACTGGTGAGTGCGGAGCTGCTGCTTGGAGGTGTAGAGCTAGTACTGGTGAGTGTGGAGGTGGTGCTGGTGGGTGTAGATATGGTGATGGCAGCAGAGCTGCTACTTGGAGGTGTAGAAGTGGTAGTGGTTTTTAGTGTAGAGGTGGCGCTGGATGTAGAGCTACTGCTGGTGGGTGTAGAGCTGCTACTTGTAGTTTCAGAGCTGCTACTTGTAGTTTCCGAGCTGCTAGTGGGGAGTGTGGAGCTGGTGCTGGTGGGTGTCGATGTGCTTCTGCTGGGTGTAGAGCTGCTACTTGTAGGCGCTGAACTGGTACTTGTTGGTAGTGTAGAGGTGGCACTGGTTGTAGAGATAATAGTGTTGAGTGTAGTGCTGCTACTTGTGGGTGTAGAGCTACTACTGGTGAGTGCGGAGCTGCTGCTTGGAGGTGTAGAGCTACTACTGGTGAGTGCGGAGCTGCTGCTTGGAGGTGTAGAGCTGCTACTGGTGAGTGCGGAGCTGCTGCTTGGAGGTGTAGAGCTAGTACTGGTGAGTGTGGAGGTGGTGCTGGTGGGTGTAGATATGGTGATGGCAGCAGAGCTGCTACTTGGAGGTGTAGAAGTGGTAGTGGTTGTTAGCGTAGAGGTGGCGCTGGATGTAGAGCTACTGCTGGAGGGTGTAGAGCTGCTACTTGTAGTTGCAGAGCTGCTACTTGTAGGTTCAGAGCTGCCAGTGGGGAGTGTGGAGCTGGTGCTGGTGGGTGTAGATGTGATTCTGCTGGGTGTAGAGCTGCTACTTGTAGGTGCTGAACTGGTACTGGTTGGTAGTGTAGAGGTGGCACTGGTTGTAGAGATAATAGTGGTGAGTGTAGTGCTGCTACTTGTGGGTGTAGAGCTACTACTGGTGAGTGCGGAGCTGCTGCTTGGAGGTGTAGAGCTAGTACTGGTGAGTGTGGAGGTGGTGCTGGTGGGTGTAGATATGGTGATGGGAGCAGAGCTGCTACTTGGAGGTGTAGAAGTGGTAGTGGTTGTTAGTGTAGAGGTGGCGCTGGAAGTAGAGCTACTGCTGCTGGGTGTAGAGCTGCTACTTGTAGTTTCAGAGCTGCTACTTGTAGTTTCAGAGCTGCTAGTGGGGAGTGTGGAGCTGGTGCTGGTGGGTGTCGATGTGCTTCTGCTGGGTGTAGAGCTGCTACTTGTAGGCGCTGAACTGGTACTGGTTGGTAGTGTAGAGGTGGCACTGGTTGTAGAGATAATAGTGGTGAGTGTAGTGCTGCTACTTGTGGGGGTAGAGCTACTACTGGTGAGTGCGGAGCTGCTGCTTGGAGGTGTAGAGCTACTACTGGTGAGTGCGGAGCTGCTGCTTGGAGGTGTAGAGCTAGTACTGGTGAGGGTGGAGGTGGTGCTGGTGGGTGTAGATATGGTGATGGCAGCAGAGCTGCTACTTGGAGGTGTAGAAGTGGTAGTGGTTGTTAGTGTAGAGGTGGCGCTGGAAGTAGAGCTACTGCTGGTGGGTGTAGAGCTGCTACTTGTAGTTTCAGAGCTGCTACTTGTAGTTTCAGAGCTGCTACTTGTAGTTTCAGAGCTGCTAGTGGGGAGTGTGGAGCTGGTGCTGGTGGGTGGAGAGATGGTGCTGGATGTAGAGCTGCTGCCGGTTGTGTCAGAGCTGCTAGTGGTGTGCGCAGTGCTGGTACTTGTTGGTGTAGGAGTGCTAGTGGTGGCTGCAGAGCCGCTACTGGTGGGTGTTGAGCTGCTAGTGGTGAGTGTGGAGCTGCTGCTGGTGGGTGTAGATGTGCTAGTGCTGTGTATAGAGCTGCTACTTGTAGGCGCTGAAGTGCTACTGGTTGTTAGTGTAGTGGTGGCACTGGTTTTAGAACCAGTAGTGGTGGGTGTGGGGCTACTACTTGCAGTTGAAAAAGTGTTAGTGGTGGGTGTGGAGGTGGTGGTAGGAGTAGAACTGGTGCTTGTAGGTGTATAAGTGGTGGTGAGCGTAGAGCTGCTACTTGTGGGTGTAGAGCTACGAGTGATGGGCGTAGAGCTGCTACTGGATGGTGTAGAGATGGAGGTGAGTGTAGAGCTGGTAGTGGTGGGAGCTGAGCTAGTCTGGGTGGGTGTAGAGGCAGTAGTGGTGGGTGTAGTGATGGTGGTGAGTGTAGAGCTGCTACTTGTAGGTGAAGAGCTAGAACTGGTGAGTGCGGAGCTGCTGCTTGGAGGTGTAGAGCTAGTACTGGTGAGTGTGGAGGTGGTGCTGGTGGGTGTAGATATGGTGATGGCAGCAGAGCTGCTACTTGGAGGTGTAGAAGTGGTAGTGGTTGTTAGCGTAGAGGTGGTGCTGGATGTAGAGCTACTGCTGGTGGGTGTAGAGCTGCTACTTGTAGTTTCAGAGCTGCTACTTGTAGTTTCAGAGCTGCTAGTGGGGAGTGTGGAGCTGGTGCTGGTGGGTGTCGATGTGCTTCTGCTGGGTGTAGAGCTGCTACTTGTAGGCGCTGAACTGGTACTGGTTGGTAGTGTAGAGGTGGCACTGGTTGTAGAGATAATAGTGGTGAGTGTAGTGCTGCTACTTGTGGGTGTAGAGCTACTACTGGTGAGTGCGGAGCTGCTGCTTGGAGGTGTAGAGCTAGTACTGGTGAGTGCGGAGCTGCTGCTTGGAGGTGTAGAGCTACTACTGGTGAGTGTGGAGGTGGTGCTGGTGGGTGTAGATACGGTGATGGGAGCAGAGCTGCTACTTGGAGGTGTAGAAGTGGTAGTGCTTGTTAGTGTAGAGGTGGCGCTGGATGTAGAGCTACTGCTGCTGGGTGTAGAGCTGCTACTTGTAGTTTCAGAGCTGCTAGTGGCGAGGGTGGAGCTGGTGCTGGTGGGTGTAGATGTGCTTCTGCTGGGTGTAGAGCTGCTACTTGTAGGCGCTGAAGTGCTACTGGTTGTTAGTGTAGAGGTGGCACTGGTTTTAGAACCAGTAGTGGTGGGTGTAGGGCTACTACTTGCAGTTGAAAAAGTGTTAGTGGTGGGTGTGGAGGTGGTGGTAGGAGTAGAACTGGTGCTTGTAGGTGTATAAGTGGTGGTGAGCGTAGAGCTGCTACTTGTGGGTGTAGAGCTACGAGTGATGGGCGTAGAGCTGCTACTGGATGGTGTAGAGATGGAGGTGAGTGTAGAGCTGGTAGTGGTGGGAGCTGAGCTAGTCTGGGTGGGTGTAGAGGCAGTAGTGGTGGGTGTAGTGATGGTGGTGAGTGTAGTGCTGCTACTTGTAGGTGAAGAGCTAGAACTGGTGAGTGCGGAGCTGCTGCTTGGAGGTGTAGAGCTAGTACTGGTGAGTGTGGAGGTGGTGCTGGTGGGTGTAGATGTACTGGAGAGTGTGGAGCTGCTACTTGTAGGTGTAGAGCTACTACTTGTGAGTGTGGAGGTGGTGCTGGTGGGTGTAGATGTTGTACTGGAGAGTGTGGATCTGCTACTTGTAGGTGTAGAGCTAGTACTGGTGAGTGTGGAGGTGGTGCTGGTGGGTGTAGATATGGTGATGGCAGCAGAGCTGCTACTTGGAGGTGTAGAAGTGGTAGTGGTTGTTAGTGTAGAGGTGGCGCTGGATGTAGAGCTACTGCTGGTGGGTGTAGAGCTGCTACTTGTAGTTTCAGAGCTGCTAGTGGGGAGTGTGGAGCTGGTGCTGGTGGGTGTCGATGTGCTTCTGCTGGGTGTAGAGCTGCTACTTGTAGGCGCTGAACTGGTACTTGTTGGTGGTGTAGAGGTGGCACTGGTTGTAGAGATAATAGTGGTGAGTGTAGTGCTACTACTTGTGGGTGTAGAGCTACTACTGGTGAGTGCGGAGCTGCTGCTTGGAGGAGTAGAGCTAGTACTGGTGAGTGTGGAGGTGGTGCTGGTGGGTGTAGATATGGTGATGGGAGCAGAGCTGCTACTTGGAGGTGTAGAAGTGGTAGTGGTTGTTAGCGTAGAGGTGGCGCTGGATGTAGAGCTACTGCTGCTGGGTGTAGAGCTGCTACTTGTAGTTTCAGAGCTGCTACTTGTAGTTTCAGAGCTGCTAGTGGGGAGTGTGGAGCTGGTGCTGGTGGGTGTCGATGTGCTTCTGCTGGGTGTAGAGCTGCTACTTGTAGGCGCTGAACTGGTACTGGTTGGTAGTGTAGAGGTGGCACTGGTTGTAGAGATAATAGTGGTGAGTGTAGTGCTGCTACTTGTGGGTGTAGAGCTACTACTGGTGAGTGCGGAGCTGCTGCTTGGAGGTGTAGAGCTAGTACTGGTGAGTGCGGAGCTGCTGCTTGGAGGTGTAGAGCTACTACTGGTGAGTGTGGAGGTGGAGCTGGTGGGTGTAGATACGGTGATGGGAGCAGAGCTGCTACTTGGAGGTGTAGAAGTGGTAGTGGTTGTTAGTGTAGAGGTGGCGCTGGAAGTAGAGCTACTGCTGCTGGGTGTAGAGCTGCTACTTGTAGTTTCAGAGCTGCTAGTGGCGAGGGTGGAGCTGGTGCTGGTGGGTGTAGATGTGCTAGTGCTGGGTGTAGAGCTGCTACTTGTAGGCGCTGAAGTGCTACTGGTTGTTAGTGTAGAGGTGGCACTGGTTTTAGAACCAGTAGTGGTGGGTGTAGGGCTACTACTTGCAGTTGAAAAAGTGTTAGTGGTGGGTGTGGAGGTGGTGGTAGGAGTAGAACTGGTGCTTGTAGGTGTATAAGTGGTGGTGAGCGTAGAGCTGCTACTTGTGGGTGTAGAGCTACGAGTGATGGGCGTAGAGCTGCTACTGGATGGTGTAGAGATGGAGGTGAGTGTAGAGCTGGTAGTGGTGGGAGCTGAGCTAGTCTGGGTGGGTGTAGAGGCAGTAGTGGTGGGTGTAGTGATGGTGGTGAGTGTAGTGCTGCTACTTGTAGGTGAAGAGCTAGAACTGGTGAGTGCGGAGCTGCTGCTTGGAGGTGTAGAGCTAGTACTGGTGAGTGTGGAGGTGGTGCTGGTGGGTGTAGATGTTGTACTGGAGAGTGTGGAGCTGCTACTTGTAGGTGTAGAGCTACTACTTGTGAGTGTGGAGGTGGTGCTGGTGGGTGTAGATGTTGTACTGGAGAGTGTGGATCTGCTACTTGTAGGTGTAGAGCTACTACTGGTGAGTGTGGAGGTGGTGCTGGTGGGTGTAGATATGGTGATGGCAGCAGAGCTGCTACTTGGAGGTGTAGAAATGGTAGTGGTTGTTAGTGTAGAGGTGGCGCTGGATGTAGAGCTACTGCTGCTGGGTGTAGAGCTGCTACTTGTAGTTTCAGAGCTGCTAGTGGGGAGTGTGGAGCTGGTGCTGGTGGGTGTAGATGTGCTTCTGCTGGGTGTAGAGCTGCTACTTGTAGGTGCTGAACTGGTACTGGTTGGTAGTGTAGAGGTGGCACTGGTTGTAGAGATAATAGTGGTGAGTGTAGTGCTGCTACTTGTGGGTGTAGAGCTACTACTGGTGAGTGCGGAGCTGCTGCTTGGAGGTGTAGAGCTACTACTGGTGAGTGTGGAGGTGGAGCTGGTGGGTGTAGATACGGTGATGGGAGCAGAGCTGCTACTTGGAGGTGTAGAAGTGGTAGTGGTTGTTAGTGTAGAGGTGGCGCTGGAAGTAGAGCTACTGCTGCTGGGTGTAGAGCTGCTACTTGTAGTTTCAGAGCTGCTAGTGGCGAGGGTGGAGCTGGTGCTGGTGGGTGTAGATGTGCTTCTGCTGGGTGTAGAGCTGCTACTTGTAGGCGCTGAAGTGCTACTGGTTGTTAGTGTAGAGGTGGCACTGGTTTTAGAACCAGTAGTGGTGGGTGTAGGGCTACTACTTGCAGTTGAAAAAGTGTTAGTGGTGGGTGTGGAGGTGGTGGTAGGAGTAGAACTGGTGCTTGTAGGTGTATAAGTGGTGGTGAGCGTAGAGCTGCTACTTGTGGGTGTAGAGCTACGAGTGATGGGCGTAGAGCTGCTACTGGATGGTGTAGAGATGGAGGTGAGTGTAGAGCTGGTAGTGGTGGGAGCTGAGCTAGTCTGGGTGGGTGTAGAGGCAGTAGTGGTGGGTGTAGTGATGGTGGTGAGTGTAGTGCTGCTACTTGTAGGTGAAGAGCTACTACTGGTGAGTGCGGAGCTGCTGCTTGGAGGTGTAGAGCTAGTACTGGTGAGTGTGGAGGTGGTGCTGGTGGGTGTAGATGTTGTACTGGAGAGTGTGGAGCTGCTACTTGTAGGTGTAGAGCTACTACTTGTGAGTGTGGAGGTGGTGCTGGTGGGTGTAGATATGGTGATGGCAGCAGAGCTGCTACTTGGAGGTGTAGAAGTGGTAGTGGTTGTTAGTGTAGAGGTGGCGCTGGATGTAGAGCTACTGCTGGTGGGTGTAGAGCTGCTACTTGTAGTTTCAGAGCTGCTAGTGGGGAGTGTGGAGCTGGTGCTGGTGGGTGTAGATATGCTAGTGGTGGGTGTAGAGCTGCTACTTGTAGGCGCTGAACTGGTACTGGTTGGTAGTGTAGAGGTGGCACTGGTTGTAGAGATAATAGTGGTGAGTGTAGTGCTGCTACTTGTGGGGGTAGAGCTACTACTGGTGAGTGCGGAGCTGCTGCTTGGAGGTGTAGAGCTAGTACTGGTGAGTGTGGAGGTGGTGCTGGTGGGTGTAGATATGGTGATGGCAGCAGAGCTGCTACTTGGAGGTGTAGAAGTGGTAGTGGTTGTTAGTGTAGAGGTGGCGCTGGATGTAGAGCTACTGCTGCTGGGTGTAGAGCTGCTACTTGTAGTTTCAGAGCTGCTACTTGTAGTTTCAGAGCTGCTAGTGGGGAGTGTGGAGCTGGGGCTGGTGGGTGTCGATGTGCTTCTGCTGGGTGTAGAGCTGCTACTTGTAGGTGCTGAACTGGTACTGGTTGGTAGTGTAGAGGTGGCACTGGTTGTAGAGATAATAGTGGTGAGTGTAGTGCTGCTACTTGTGGGTGTAGAGCTACTACTGGTGAGTGCGGAGCTGCTACTTGGAGGTGTAGAGCTACTACTGGTGAGTGTGGAGGTGGTGCTGGTGGGTGTAGATGTTGTACTGGAGAGTGTGGAGCTGCTACTTGTAGGTGTAGAGCTACTACTTGTGAGTGTGGAGGTGGTGCTGGTGGGTGTAGATGTTGTACTGGAGAGTGTGGATCTGCTACTTGTAGGTGTAGAGCTACTACTGGTGAGTGTGGAGGTGGTGCTGGTGGGTGTAGATATGGTGATGGTAGCAGAGCTGCTACTTGGAGGTGTAGAAATGGTAGTGGTTGTTAGTGTAGAGGTGGCGCTGGATGTAGAGCTACTGCTGCTGGGTGTAGAGCTGCTACTTGTAGTTTCAGAGCTGCTAGTGGGGAGTGTGGAGCTGGTGCTGGTGGGTGTCGATGTGCTTCTGCTGGGTGTAGAGCTGCTACTTGTAGGCGCTGAACTGGTACTGGTTGGTAGTGTAGAGGTGGCACTGCTTGTAGAGAAAATAGTGGTGAGTGTAGTGCTGCTACTTGTGGGTGTAGAGCTACTACTGGTGAGTGCGGAGCTGCTACTTGTAGGTGTAGAGCTAGTACTGGTGAGTGCGGAGCTGCTGCTTGGAGGTGTAGAGCTACTACTGGTGAGTGCGGAGCTGCTGCTTGGAGGTGTAGAGCTAGTACTGGTGAGTGCGGAGCTGCTGCTTGGAGGTGTAGAGCTACTACTGGTGAGTGCGGAGCTGCTGCTTGGAGGTGTAGAGCTAGTACTGGTGAGTGTGGAGGTGGTGCTGGTGGGTGTAGATACGGTGATGGCAGCAGAGCTGCTACTTGGAGGTGTAGAAGTGGTAGTGGTTGTTAGTGTAGAGGTGGCGCTGGATGTAGAGCTACTGCTGGTGGGTGTAGAGCTGCTACTTGTAGTTTCAGAGCTGCTACTTGTAGTTTCAGAGCTGCTAGTGGGGAGTGTGGAGCTGGTGCTGGTGGGTGTAGATGTGCTTCTGCTGGGTGTAGAGCTGCTACTTGTAGGCTCTGAACTGGTATTGGTTGGTAGTGTAGAGGTGGCACTGGTTGTAGAGATAATAGTGGTGAGTGCGGAGCTGCTACTTGTGGGTGTAGAGCTACTACTGGTGAGTGCGGAGCTGCTGCTTGGAGGTGTAGAGCTACTACTGGTGAGTGTGGAGGTGGTGCTGGTGGGTGTAGATATGGTGATGGGAGCAGAGCTGCTACTTGGAGGTGTAGAAGTGGTAGTGGTTGTTAGTGTAGAGGTGGCGCTGGATGTAGAGCTACTGCTGGAGGGTGTAGAGCTGCTACTTGTAGTTTCAGAGCTGCTACTTGTAGTTTCAGAGCTGCTAGTGGGGAGTGTGGAGCTGGTGCTGGTGGGTGTCGATGTGCTTCTGCTGGGTGTAGAGCTGCTACTTGTAGGCGCTGAACTGGTACCGGTTGGTAGTGTAGAGGTGGCACTGGTTGTAGAGATAATAGTGGTGAGTGTAGTGCTGCTACTTGTGGGTGTAGAGCTAGTACTGGTGAGTGCGGAGCTGCTGCTTGGAGGTGTAGAGCTAGTACTGGTGAGTGTGGAGGTGGTGCTGGTGGGTGTAGATATGGTGATGGGAGCAGAGCTGCTACTTGGAGGTGTAGAAGTGGTAGTGGTTGTTAGTGTAGAGGTGGCGCTGGAAGTAGAGCTACTGCTGCTGGGTGTAGAGCTGCTACTTGTAGTTTCAGAGCTGCTAGTGGCGAGGGTGGAGCTGGTGCTGGTGGGTGTAGATGTGCTAGTGCTGGGTGTAGAGCTGCTACTTGTAGGCGCTGAAGTGCTACTGGTTGTTAGTGTAGAGGTAGCACTGGTTTTAGAACCAGTAGTGGTGGGTGTAGGGCTACTACTTGCAGTTGAAAAAGTGTTAGTGGTGGGTGTGGAGGTGGTGGTAGGAGTAGAACTGGTGCTTGTAGGTGTATAAGTGGTGGTGAGCGTAGAGCTGCTACTTGTGGGTGTAGAGCTACGAGTGATGGGCGTAGAGCTGCTACTGGATGGTGTAGAGATGGAGGTGAGTGTAGAGCTGGTAGTGGTGGGAGCTGAGCTAGTCTGGGTGGGTGTAGAGGCAGTAGTGGTGGGTGTAGTGATGGTGGTGAGTGTAGTGCTGCTACTTGTAGGTGAAGAGCTAGAACTGGTGAGTGAGGAGCTGCTGCTTGGAGGTGTAGAGCTAGTACTGGTGAGTGTGGAGGTGGTGCTGGTGGGTGTAGATGTTGTACTGGAGAGTGTGGAGCTGCTACTTGTAGGTGTAGAGCTACTACTTGTGAGTGTGGAGGTGGTGCTGGTGGGTGTAGATGTTGTACTGGAGAGTGTGGATCTGCTACTTGTAGGTGTAGAGCTACTACTGGTGAGTGTGGAGGTGGTGCTGGTGGGTGTAGATATGGTGATGGCAGCAGAGCTGCTACTTGGAGGTGTAGAAATGGTAGTGGTTGTTAGTGTAGAGGTGGCGCTGGATGTAGAGCTACTGCTGGTGGGTGTAGAGCTGCTACTTGTAGTTTCAGAGCTGCTAGTGGGGAGTGTGGAGCTGGTGCTGGTGGGTGTCGATGTGCTTCTGCTGGGTGTAGAGCTGCTACTTGTAGGCGCTGAACTGGTACTGGTTGGTAGTGTAGAGGTGGCACTGGTTGTAGAGATAATAGTGGTGAGTGTAGTGCTGCTACTTGTGGGTGTAGAGCTACTACTGGTGAGTGCGGAGCTGCTGCTTGGAGGTGTAGAGCTACTACTGGTGAGTGTGGAGGTGGTGCTGGTGGGTGTAGATATGGTGATGGGAGCAGAGCTGCTACTTGGAGGTGTAGAAGTGGTAGTGCTTGTTAGTGTAGAGGTGGCGCTGGAAGTAGAGCTACTGCTGCTGGGTGTAGAGCTGCTACTTGTAGTTTCAGAGCTGCTAGTGGCGAGGGTGGAGCTGGTGCTGGTGGGTGTAGATGTACTAGTGCTGGGTGTAGAGCTGCTACTTGTAGGCGCTGAAGTGCTACTGGTTGTTAGTGTAGAGGTGGCACTGGTTTTAGAACCAGTAGTGGTGGGTGTAGGGCTACTACTTGCAGTTGAAAAAGTGTTAGTGGTGGGTGTGGAGGTGGTGGTAGGAGTAGAACTGGTGCTTGTAGGTGTATAAGTGGTGGTGAGCGTAGAGCTGCTACTTGTGGGTGTAGAGCTACGAGTGATGGGCGTAGAGCTGCTACTGGATGGTGTAGAGATGGAGGTGAGTGTAGAGCTGGTAGTGGTGGGAGCTGAGCTAGTCTGGGTGGGTGTAGAGGCAGTAGTGGTGGGTGTAGTGATGGTGGTGAGTGTAGTGCTGCTACTTGTAGGTGAAGAGCTAGAACTGGTGAGTGCGGAGCTGCTGCTTGGAGGTGTAGAGCTAGTACTGGTGAGTGTGGAGGTGGTGCTGGTGGGTGTAGATGTTGTACTGGAGAGTGTGGAGCTGCTACTTGTAGGTGTAGAGCTACTACTTGTGAGTGTGGAGGTGGTGCTGGTGGGTGTAGATGTTGTACTGGAGAGTGTGGATCTGCTACTTGTAGGTGTAGTGCTACTACTGGTGAGTGTGGAGGTGGTGCTGGTGGGTGTAGATATGGTGATGGCAGCAGAGCTGCTACTTGGAGGTGTAGAAGTGGTAGTGGTTGTTAGCGAAGAGGTGGCGCTGGATGTAGAGCTACTGCTGGTGGGTGTAGAGCTGCTACTTGTAGTTTCAGAGCTGCTACTTGTAGTTTCCGAGCTGCTAGTGGGGAGTGTGGAGCTGGTGCTGGTGGGTGTCGATGTGCTTCTGCTGGGTGTAGAGCTGCTACTTGTAGGCGCTGAACTGGTACTGGTTGGTAGTGTAGAGGTGGCACTGGTTGTAGAGATAATAGTGGTGAGTGTAGTGCTGCTACTTGTGGGGGTAGAGCTACTACTGGTGAGTGCGGAGCTGCTGCTTGGAGGTGTAGAGCTACTACTGGTGAGTGTGGAGGTGGTGCTGGTGGGTGTAGATATGGTGATGGCAGCAGAGCTGCTACTTGGAGGTGTAGAAGTGGTAGTGGTTGTTAGTGTAGAGGTGGCGCTGGAAGTAGAGCTACTGCTGCTGGGTGTAGAGCTGCTACTTGTAGTTTCAGAGCTGCTAGTGGGGAGTGTGGAGCTGGTGCTGGTGGGTGTCGATGTGCTTCTGCTGGGTGTAGAGCTGCTACTTGTAGGCGCTGAACTGGTACTGGTTGGTAGTGTAGAGGTGGCACTGGTTGTAGAGATAATAGTGGTGAGTGTAGTGCTGCTACTTGTGGGGGTAGAGCTACTACTGGTGAGTGCGGAGCTGCTGCTTGGAGGTGTAGAGCTACTACTGGTGAGTGTGGAGGTGGTGCTGGTGGGTGTAGATATGGTGATGGCAGCAGAGCTGCTACTTGGAGGTGTAGAAGTGGTAGGTGTTGTTAGTGTAGAGGTGGCACTGGAAGTAGAGCTACTACTGGTGGGTGTAGAGCTGCTACTTGTAGTTTCAGAGCTGCTACTTGTAGTTTCAGAGCTGCTAGTGGGGAGTGTGGAGCTGGTGCTGGTGGGTGTCGATGTGCTTCTGCTGGGTGTAGAGCTGCTACTTGTAGGCGCTGAACTGGTACTGGTTGGTAGTGTAGAGGTGGCACTGGTTGTAGAGATAATAGTGGTGAGTGTAGTGCTGCTACTTGTGGGTGTAGAGCTACTACTGGTGAGTGCGGAGCTGCTGCTTGGAGGTGTAGAGCTACTACTGGTGAGTGCGGAGCTGCTACTTGTAGGTGTAGAGCTACTACTGGTGAGTGCGGAGCTGCTGCTTGGAGGTGTAGAGCTAGTTCTGGTGAGTGTGGAGGTGGTGCTGGTGGGTGTAGATATGGTGATGGGAGCAGAGCTGCTCCTTGGAGGTGTAGAAGTGGTAGTGGTTGTTAGTGTAGAGGTGGCGCTGGAAGTAGAGCTACTGCTGCTGGGTGTAGAGCTGCTACTTGTAGTTTCAGAGCTGCTACTTGTAGTTTCAGAGCTGCTAGTGGGGAGTGTGGAGCTGGTGCTGGTGGGTGTCGATGTGCTTCTGCTGGGTGTAGAGCTGCTACTTGTAGGCGCTGAACTGGTACTGGTTGGTAGTGTAGAGGTGGCACTGGTTGTAGAGATAATAGTGGTGAGTGTAGTGCTGCTACTTGTGGGGGTAGAGCTACTACTGGTGAGTGCGGAGCTGCTACTTGTAGGTGTAGAGCTACTACTGGTGAGTGTGGAGGTGGTGCTGGTGGGTGTAGATATGGTGATGGCAGCAGAGCTGCTCCTTGGAGGTGTAGAAGTGGTAGTGGTTGTTAGCGTAGAGGTGGCGCTGGATGTAGAGCTACTGCTGGTGAGTGTAGAGCTGCTACTTGTAGTTTCAGAGCTGCTACTTGTAGTTTCAGAGCTGCTAGTGGGGAGTATGGAGCTGGTGCTGGTGGGTGTCGATGTGCTTCTGCTGGGTGTAGAGCTGCTACTTGTAGGCGCTGAACTGGTACTGGTTGGTAGTGTAGAGGTGGCACTGGTTGTAGAGATAATAGTGGTGAGTGTAGTGCTGCTACTTGTGGGTGTAGAGCTACTACTGGTGAGTGCGGAGCTGCTGCTTGGAGGTGTAGAGCTACTACTGGTGAGTGCGGAGCTGCTACTTGTAGGTGTAGAGCTACTACTGGTGAGTGCGGAGCTGCTGCTTGGAGGTGTAGAGCTAGTACTGGTGAGTGTGGAGGTGGTGCTGGTGGGTGTAGATATGGTGATGGCAGCAGAGCTGCTACTTGGAGGTGTAGAAGTGGTAGTGGTTGTTAGTGTAGAGGTGGCGCTGGATGTAGAGCTACTGCTGCTGGGTGTAGAGCTGCTACTTGTAGTTTCAGAGCTGCTACTTGTAGTTTCAGAGCTGCTAGTGGGGAGTGTGGAGCTGGTGCTGGTGGGTGTCGATGTGCTTCTGCTGGGTGTAGAGCTGCTACTTGTAGGTGCTGAACTGGTACTGGTTGGTAGTGTAGAGGTGGCACTGGTTGTAGAGATAATAGTGGTGAGTGTAGTGCTGCTACTTGTGGGTGTAGAGCTACTACTGGTGAGTGCGGAGCTGCTGCTTGGAGGTGTAGAGCTACTACTGGTGAGTGCGGAGCTGCTACTTGTAGGTGTAGAGCTACTACTGGTGAGTGCGGAGCTGCTGCTTGGAGGTGTAGAGCTAGTACTGGTGAGTGTGGAGGTGGTGCTGGTGGGTGTAGATATGGTGATGGCAGCAGAGCTGCTACTTGGAGGTGTAGAAGTGGTAGTGGTTGTGAGTGTAGAGGTGGCGCTGGATGTAGAGCTACTGCTACTGGGTGTAGAGCTGCTACTTGTAGTTTCAGAGCTGCTAGTGGGGAGTGTGGAGCTGGTGCTGGTGGGTGTCGATGTGCTTCTGCTGGGTGTAGAGCTGCTACTTGTAGGTGCTGAACTGGTACTGGTTGGTAGTGTAGAGGTGGCACTGGTTGTAGAGATAATAGTGGTGAGTGCAGTGCTGCTACTTGTGGGTGTAGAGCTACTACTGGTGAGTGCGGAGCTGTTACTTGTAGGTGTAGAGCTACTACTGGTGAGTGTGGAGGTGGTGCTGGTGGGTGTAGATATGGTGATGGCAGCAGAGCTGCTACTTGGAGGTGTAGAAGTGGTAGTGGTTGTTAGTGTAGAGGTGGCGCTGGATGTAGAGCTACTGCTGCTGGGTGTAGAGCTGCTACTTGTAGTTTCAGAGCTGCTAGTGGGGAGTGTGGAGCTGGTGCTGGTGGGTGTCGATGTGCTTCTGCTGGGTGTAGAGCTGCTACTTGTAGGCGCTGAACTGGTACTGGTTGGTAGTTTAGAGGTGGCACTGGTTGTAGAGATAATAGTGGTGAGTGTAGTGCTGCTACTTGTGGGTGTAGAGCTACTACTGGTGAGTGCGGAGCTGCTGCTTGGAGGAGTAGAGCTAGTACTGGTGAGTGTGGAGGTGGTGCTGGTGGGTGTAGATATGGTGATGGCAGCAGAGCTGCTACTTGGAGGTGTAGAAGTGGTAGTGGTTGTTAGCGTAGAGGTGGCGCTGGATGTAGAGCTACTGCTGGATGGTGTAGAGCTGCTACTTGTAGTTGCAGAGCTGCTACTTGTAGGTTCAGAGCTGCTAGTGGGGAGTGTGGAGCTGGAGCTGGTGGGTGTAGATGTGCTTCTGCTGGGTGTAGAGCTGCTACTTGTAGGCGCTGAACTGGTACTGGTTGGTAGTGTAGAGGTGGCACTGGTTGTAGAGATAATAGTGGTGAGTGCAGTGCTGCTACTTGTGGGTGTAGAGCTACTACTGGTGAGTGCGGAGCTGCTACTTGTAGGTGTAGAGCTACTACTGGTGAGTGTGGAGGTGGTGCGGGTGGGTGTAGATATGGTGATGGCAGCAGAGCTGCTACTTGGAGGTGTAGAAGTGGTAGTGGTTGTTAGTGTAGAGGTGGCGCTGGATGTAGAGCTACTGCTGGTGAGTGTAGTGCTGCTACTTGTAGTTTCAGAGCTGCTACTTGTAGTTTCAGAGCTGCTAGTGGGGAGTATGGAGCTGGTGCTGGTGGGTGTCGATGTGCTTCTGCTGGGTGTAGAGCTGCTACTTGTAGGCGCTGAACTGGTACTGGTTGGTAGTGTAGAGGTGGCACTGGTTGTAGAGATAATAGTGGTGAGTGTAGTGCTGCTACTTGTGGGTGTAGAGCTACTACTGGTGAGTGCGGAGCTGCTGCTTGGAGGTGTAGAGCTACTACTGGTGAGTGCGGAGCTGCTACTTGTAGGTGTAGAGCTACTACTGGTGAGTGCGGAGCTGCTGCTTGGAGGTGTAGAGCTAGTACTGGTGAGTGTGGAGGTGGTGCTGGTGGGTGTAGATATGGTGATGGCAGCAGAGCTGCTACTTGGAGGTGTAGAAGTGGTAGTGGTTGTTAGCGTAGAGGTGGCGCTGGATGTAGAGCTACTGCTGCTGGGTGTAGAGCTGCTACTTGTAGTTTCAGAGCTGCTAGTGGGGAGTGTGGAGCTGGTGCTGGTGGGTGTAGATGTGCTTCTGCTGGGTGTAGAGCTGCTACTTGTAGGTGCTGAACTGGTACAGGTTGGTAGTGTAGAGGTGGCACTGGTTGTAGAGATAATAGTGGTGAGTGCAGTGCTGCTACTTGTGGGGGTAGAGCTACTACTGGTGAGTGCGGAGCTGCTGCTTGGAGGTGTAGAGCTAGTTCTGGTGAGTGTGGAGGTGGTGCTGGTGGGTGTAGATATGGTGATGGGAGCAGAGCTGCTACTTGGAGGTGTAGAAGTGGTAGTGGTTGTTAGTGTAGAGGTGGCACTGGAAGTAGAGCTACTGCTGCTGGGTGTAGAGCTGCTACTTGTAGTTTCAGAGCTGCTAGTGGGGAGTGTGGAGCTGGTGCTGGTGGGTGTCGATGTGCTTCTGCTGGGTGTAGAGCTGCTACTTGTAGGCGGTGAACTGGTACTGGTTGGAAGTGTAGAGGTGGCACTGGTTGTAGAGATAATAGTGGTGAGTGTAGTGCTGCTACTTGTGGGTGTAGAGCTACTACTGGTGAGTGCGGAGCTGCTGCTTGGAGGTGTAGAGCTACTACTGGTGAGTGCGGAGCTGCTACTTGTAGGTGTAGAGCTAGTACTGGTGAGTGTGGAGGTGGTGCTGGTGGGTGTAGATATGGTGATGGCAGCAGAGCTGCTACTTGGAGGTGTAGAAGTGGTAGTGGTTGTTAGTGTAGAGGTGGCGCTGGAAGTAGAGCTACTGCTGCTGGGTGTAGAGCTGCTACTTGTAGTTTCAGAGCTGCTACTTGTAGTTTCAGAGCTGCTAGTGGGGAGTGTGGAGCTGGTGCTGGTGGGTGTAGATGTGCTTCTGCTGGGTGTAGAGCTGCTACTTGTAGGTGCTGAACTGGTACTGGTTGGTAGTGTAGAGGTGGCACTGCTTGTAGAGATAATAGTGGTGAGTGTAGTGCTGCTACTTGTGGGTGTAGAGCTACTACTGGTGAGTGCGGAGCTGCTGCTTGGAGGTGTAGAGCTAGTTCTGGTGAGTGTGGAGGTGGTGCTGGTGGGTGTAGATACGGTGATGGCAGCAGAGCTGCTACTTGGAGGTGTAGAAGTGGTAGTGGTTGTTAGTGTAGAGGTGGCGCTGGATGTAGAGCTACTGCTGGAGGGTGTAGAGCTGCTACTTGTAGTTGCAGAGCTGCTACTTGTAGGTTCAGAGCTGCTAGTGGGGAGTGTGGAGCTGGTGCTGGTGGGTGTCGATGTGCTTCTGCTGGGTGTAGAGCTGCTACTTGTAGGCGCTGAACTGGTACTGGTTGGTAGTGTAGAGGTGGCACTGGTTGTAGAGATAATAGTGGTGAGTGCAGTGCTGCTACTTGTGGGTGTAGAGCTACTACTGGTGAGTGCGGAGCTGCTGCTTGGAGGTGTAGAGCTACTACTGGTGAGTGCGGAGCTGCTGCTTGGAGGTGTAGAGCTAGTACTGGTGAGTGTGGAGGTGGTGCTGGTGGGTGTAGATATGGTGATGGCAGCAGAGCTGCTACTTGGAGGTGTAGAAGTGGTAGTGGTTGTTAGTGTAGAGGTGGCGCTGGATGTAGAGCTACTGCTGGTGGGTGTAGAGCTGCTACTTGTAGTTTCAGAGCTGCTACTTGTAGTTTCAGAGCTGCTAGTGGGGAGTGTGGAGCTGGTGCTGGTGGGTGTAGATGTGCTTCTGCTGGGTGTAGAGCTGCTACTTGTAGGCGCTGAACTGGTACTGGTTGGTAGTGTAGAGGTGGCACTGGTTGTAGAGATAATAGTGGTGAGTGTAGTGCTGCTACTTGTGGGTGTAGAGCTACTACTGGTGAGTGCGGAGCTGCTGCTTGGAGGTGTAGAGCTAGTTCTGGTGAGTGTGGAGGTGGTGCTGGTGGGTGTAGATATGGTGATGGCAGCAGAGCTGCTACTTGGAGGTGTAGAAGTGGTAGTGGTTGTTAGTGTAGAGGTGGCACTGGAAGTAGAGCTACTGCTGCTGGGTGTAGAGCTGCTACTTGTAGTTTCAGAGCTGCTAGTGGGGAGTGTGGAGCTGGTGCTGGTGGGTGTCGATGTGCTTCTGCTGGGTGTAGAGCTGCTACTTGTAGGCGGTGAACTGGTACTGGTTGGAAGTGTAGAGGTGGCACTGGTTGTAGAGATAATAGTGGTGAGTGTAGTGCTGCTACTTGTGGGTGTAGAGCTACTACTGGTGAGTGCGGAGCTGCTGCTTGGAGGTGTAGAGCTACTACTGGTGAGTGCGGAGCTGCTACTTGTAGGTGTAGAGCTACTACTGGTGAGTGCGGAGCTGCTGCTTGGAGGTGTAGAGCTAGTACTGGTGAGTGTGGAGGTGGTGCTGGTGGGTGTAGATATGGTGATGGCAGCAGAGCTGCTACTTGGAGGTGTAGAAGTGGTAGTGGTTGTGAGTGTAGAGGTGGCGCTGGATGTAGAGCTACTGCTACTGGGTGTAGAGCTGCTACTTGTAGTTTCAGAGCTGCTAGTGGGGAGTGTGGAGCTGGTGCTGGTGGGTGTCGATGTGCTTCTGCTGGGTGTAGAGCTGCTACTTGTAGGTGCTGAACTGGTACTGGTTGGTAGTGTAGAGGTGGCACTGGTTGTAGAGATAATAGTGGTGAGTGCAGTGCTGCTACTTGTGGGTGTAGAGCTACTACTGGTGAGTGCGGAGCTGTTACTTGTAGGTGTAGAGCTACTACTGGTGAGTGTGGAGGTGGTGCTGGTGGGTGTAGATATGGTGATGGCAGCAGAGCTGCTACTTGGAGGTGTAGAAGTGGTAGTGGTTGTTAGTGTAGAGGTGGCGCTGGATGTAGAGCTACTGCTGCTGGGTGTAGAGCTGCTACTTGTAGTTTCAGAGCTGCTAGTGGGGAGTGTGGAGCTGGTGCTGGTGGGTGTCGATGTGCTTCTGCTGGGTGTAGAGCTGCTACTTGTAGGCGCTGAACTGGTACTGGTTGGTAGTTTAGAGGTGGCACTGGTTGTAGAGATAATAGTGGTGAGTGTAGTGCTGCTACTTGTGGGTGTAGAGCTACTACTGGTGAGTGCGGAGCTGCTGCTTGGAGGAGTAGAGCTAGTACTGGTGAGTGTGGAGGTGGTGCTGGTGGGTGTAGATATGGTGATGGCAGCAGAGCTGCTACTTGGAGGTGTAGAAGTGGTAGTGGTTGTTAGCGTAGAGGTGGCGCTGGATGTAGAGCTACTGCTGGATGGTGTAGAGCTGCTACTTGTAGTTGCAGAGCTGCTACTTGTAGGTTCAGAGCTGCTAGTGGGGAGTGTGGAGCTGGAGCTGGTGGGTGTAGATGTGCTTCTGCTGGGTGTAGAGCTGCTACTTGTAGGCGCTGAACTGGTACTGGTTGGTAGTGTAGAGGTGGCACTGGTTGTAGAGATAATAGTGGTGAGTGCAGTGCTGCTACTTGTGGGTGTAGAGCTACTACTGGTGAGTGCGGAGCTGCTACTTGTAGGTGTAGAGCTACTACTGGTGAGTGTGGAGGTGGTGCGGGTGGGTGTAGATATGGTGATGGCAGCAGAGCTGCTACTTGGAGGTGTAGAAGTGGTAGTGGTTGTTAGTGTAGAGGTGGCGCTGGATGTAGAGCTACTGCTGGTGAGTGTAGAGCTGCTACTTGTAGTTTCAGAGCTGCTACTTGTAGTTTCAGAGCTGCTAGTGGGGAGTATGGAGCTGGTGCTGGTGGGTGTCGATGTGCTTCTGCTGGGTGTAGAGCTGCTACTTGTAGGCGCTGAACTGGTACTGGTTGGTAGTGTAGAGGTGGCACTGGTTGTAGAGATAATAGTGGTGAGTGTAGTGCTGCTACTTGTGGGTGTAGAGCTACTACTGGTGAGTGCGGAGCTGCTGCTTGGAGGTGTAGAGCTACTACTGGTGAGTGCGGAGCTGCTACTTGTAGGTGTAGAGCTACTACTGGTGAGTGCGGAGCTGCTGCTTGGAGGTGTAGAGCTAGTACTGGTGAGTGTGGAGGTGGTGCTGGTGGGTGTAGATATGGTGATGGCAGCAGAGCTGCTACTTGGAGGTGTAGAAGTGGTAGTGGTTGTTAGCGTAGAGGTGGCGCTGGATGTAGAGCTACTGCTGCTGGGTGTAGAGCTGCTACTTGTAGTTTCAGAGCTGCTAGTGGGGAGTGTGGAGCTGGTGCTGGTGGGTGTAGATGTGCTTCTGCTGGGTGTAGAGCTGCTACTTGTAGGTGCTGAACTGGTACAGGTTGGTAGTGTAGAGGTGGCACTGGTTGTAGAGATAATAGTGGTGAGTGCAGTGCTGCTACTTGTGGGGGTAGAGCTACTACTGGTGAGTGCGGAGCTGCTGCTTGGAGGTGTAGAGCTAGTTCTGGTGAGTGTGGAGGTGGTGCTGGTGGGTGTAGATATGGTGATGGGAGCAGAGCTGCTACTTGGAGGTGTAGAAGTGGTAGTGGTTGTTAGTGTAGAGGTGGCACTGGAAGTAGAGCTACTGCTGCTGGGTGTAGAGCTGCTACTTGTAGTTTCAGAGCTGCTAGTGGGGAGTGTGGAGCTGGTGCTGGTGGGTGTCGATGTGCTTCTGCTGGGTGTAGAGCTGCTACTTGTAGGCGGTGAACTGGTACTGGTTGGAAGTGTAGAGGTGGCACTGGTTGTAGAGATAATAGTGGTGAGTGTAGTGCTGCTACTTGTGGGTGTAGAGCTACTACTGGTGAGTGCGGAGCTGCTGCTTGGAGGTGTAGAGCTACTACTGGTGAGTGCGGAGCTGCTACTTGTAGGTGTAGAGCTAGTACTGGTGAGTGTGGAGGTGGTGCTGGTGGGTGTAGATATGGTGATGGCAGCAGAGCTGCTACTTGGAGGTGTAGAAGTGGTAGTGGTTGTTAGTGTAGAGGTGGCGCTGGAAGTAGAGCTACTGCTGCTGGGTGTAGAGCTGCTACTTGTAGTTTCAGAGCTGCTACTTGTAGTTTCAGAGCTGCTAGTGGGGAGTGTGGAGCTGGTGCTGGTGGGTGTAGATGTGCTTCTGCTGGGTGTAGAGCTGCTACTTGTAGGTGCTGAACTGGTACTGGTTGGTAGTGTAGAGGTGGCACTGCTTGTAGAGATAATAGTGGTGAGTGTAGTGCTGCTACTTGTGGGTGTAGAGCTACTACTGGTGAGTGCGGAGCTGCTGCTTGGAGGTGTAGAGCTAGTTCTGGTGAGTGTGGAGGTGGTGCTGGTGGGTGTAGATACGGTGATGGCAGCAGAGCTGCTACTTGGAGGTGTAGAAGTGGTAGTGGTTGTTAGTGTAGAGGTGGCGCTGGATGTAGAGCTACTGCTGGAGGGTGTAGAGCTGCTACTTGTAGTTGCAGAGCTGCTACTTGTAGGTTCAGAGCTGCTAGTGGGGAGTGTGGAGCTGGTGCTGGTGGGTGTCGATGTGCTTCTGCTGGGTGTAGAGCTGCTACTTGTAGGCGCTGAACTGGTACTGGTTGGTAGTGTAGAGGTGGCACTGGTTGTAGAGATAATAGTGGTGAGTGCAGTGCTGCTACTTGTGGGTGTAGAGCTACTACTGGTGAGTGCGGAGCTGCTGCTTGGAGGTGTAGAGCTACTACTGGTGAGTGCGGAGCTGCTGCTTGGAGGTGTAGAGCTAGTACTGGTGAGTGTGGAGGTGGTGCTGGTGGGTGTAGATATGGTGATGGCAGCAGAGCTGCTACTTGGAGGTGTAGAAGTGGTAGTGGTTGTTAGTGTAGAGGTGGCGCTGGATGTAGAGCTACTGCTGGTGGGTGTAGAGCTGCTACTTGTAGTTTCAGAGCTGCTACTTGTAGTTTCAGAGCTGCTAGTGGGGAGTGTGGAGCTGGTGCTGGTGGGTGTAGATGTGCTTCTGCTGGGTGTAGAGCTGCTACTTGTAGGCGCTGAACTGGTACTGGTTGGTAGTGTAGAGGTGGCACTGGTTGTAGAGATAATAGTGGTGAGTGTAGTGCTGCTACTTGTGGGTGTAGAGCTACTACTGGTGAGTGCGGAGCTGCTGCTTGGAGGTGTAGAGCTAGTTCTGGTGAGTGTGGAGGTGGTGCTGGTGGGTGTAGATATGGTGATGGCAGCAGAGCTGCTACTTGGAGGTGTAGAAGTGGTAGTGGTTGTTAGTGTAGAGGTGGCACTGGAAGTAGAGCTACTGCTGCTGGGTGTAGAGCTGCTACTTGTAGTTTCAGAGCTGCTAGTGGGGAGTGTGGAGCTGGTGCTGGTGGGTGTCGATGTGCTTCTGCTGGGTGTAGAGCTGCTACTTGTAGGCGGTGAACTGGTACTGGTTGGAAGTGTAGAGGTGGCACTGGTTGTAGAGATAATAGTGGTGAGTGTAGTGCTGCTACTTGTGGGTGTAGAGCTACTACTGGTGAGTGCGGAGCTGCTGCTTGGAGGTGTAGAGCTACTACTGGTGAGTGCGGAGCTGCTACTTGTAGGTGTAGAGCTAGTACTGGTGAGTGTGGAGGTGGTGCTGGTGGGTGTAGATATGGTGATGGCAGCAGAGCTGCTACTTGGAGGTGTAGAAGTGGTAGTGGTTGTTAGTGTAGAGGTGGCGCTGGAAGTAGAGCTACTGCTGCTGGGTGTAGAGCTGCTACTTGTAGTTTCAGAGCTGCTAGTGGGGAGTGTGGAGCTGGTGCTGGTGGGTGTAGATGTGCTTCTGCTGGGTGTAGAGCTGCTACTTGTAGGTGCTGAACTGGTACTGGTTGGTAGTGTAGAGGTGGCACTGGTTGTAGAGATAATAGTGGTGAGTGTAGTGCTGCTACTTGTGGGTGTAGAGCTACTACTGGTGAGTGCGGAGCTGCTGCTTGGAGGTGTAGAGCTAGTACTGGTGAGTGTGGAGGTGGTGCTGGTGGGTGTAGATATGGTGATGGCAGCAGAGCTGCTACTTGGAGGTGTAGAAGTGGTAGTGGTTGTTAGTGTAGAGGTGGCGCTGGATGTAGAGCTACTGCTGGTGGGTGTAGAGCTGCTACTTGTAGTTTCAGAGCTGCTACTTGTAGTTTCAGAGCTGCTAGTGGGGAGTGTGGAGCTGGTGCTGGTGGGTGTAGATGTGCTTCTGCTGGGTGTAGAGCTGCTACTTGTAGGCGCTGAACTGGTACTGGTTGGTAGTGTAGAGGTGGCACTGCTTGTAGAGATAATAGTGGTGAGTGTAGTGCTGCTACTTGTGGGTGTAGAGCTACTACTGGTGAGTGCGGAGCTGCTGCTTGGAGGTGTAGAGCTAGTTCTGGTGAGTGTGGAGGTGGTGCTGGTGGGTGTAGATACGGTGATGGCAGCAGAGCTGCTACTTGGAGGTGTAGAAGTGGTAGTGGTTGTTAGTGTAGAGGTGGCGCTGGATGTAGAGCTACTGCTGGAGGGTGTAGAGCTGCTACTTGTAGTTGCAGAGCTGCTACTTGTAGGTTCAGAGCTGCTAGTGGGGAGTGTGGAGCTGGTGCTGGTGGGTGTCGATGTGCTTCTGCTGGGTGTAGAGCTGCTACTTGTAGGTGCTGAACTGGTACTGGTTGGTAGTGTAGAGGTGGCACTGGTTGTAGAGAAAATAGTGGTGAGTGTAGTGCTGCTACTTGTGGGGGTAGAGCTACTACTGGTGAGTGCGGAGCTGCTGCTTGGAGGTGTAGAGCTACTACTGGTGAGTGCGGAGCTGCTACTTGTAGGTGTAGAGCTACTACTGGTGAGTGCGGAGCTGCTGCTTGGAGGTGTAGAGCTAGTACTGGTGAGTGTGGAGGTGGTGCTGGTGGGTGTAGATATGGTGATGGGAGCAGAGCTGCTACTTGGAGGTGTAGAAGTGGTAGTGGTTGTTAGTGTAGAGGTGGCGCTGGATGTAGAGCTACTGCTGCTGGGTGTAGAGCTGCTACTTGTAGTTTCAGAGCTGCTACTTGTAGTTTCAGAGCTGCTAGTGGGGAGTGTGGAGCTGGTGCTGGTGGGTGTCGATGTGCTTCTGCTGGGTGTAGAGCTGCTACTTGTAGGTGCTGAACTGGTACTGGTTGGTAGTGTAGAGGTGGCACTGGTTGTAGAGATAATAGTGGTGAGTGTAGTGCTGCTACTTGTAGGTGTAGAGCTACTACTGGTGAGTGCGGAGCTGCTGCTTGGAGGTGTAGAGCTAGTACTGGTGAGTGTGGAGGTGGTGCTTGGAGGTGTAGAGCTAGTACTGGTGAGTGTGGAGGTGGTGCTGGTGGGTGTAGATATGGTGATGGCAGCAGAGCTGCTACTTGGAGGTGTAGAAGTGGTAGTGGTTGTTAGTGTAGAGGTGGCGCTGGATGTAGAGCTACTGCTACTGGGTGTAGAGCTGCTACTTGTAGTTTCAGAGCTGCTACTTGTAGTTTCAGAGCTGCTAGTGGGGAGTGTGGAGCTGGTGCTGGTGGGTGTCGATGTGCTTCTGCTGGGTGTAGAGCTGCTACTTGTAGGTGCTGAACTGGTACTGGTTGGTAGTGTAGAGGTGGCACTGGTTGTAGAGATAATAGTGGTGAGTGTAGTGCTGCTACTTGTGGGTGTAGAGCTACTACTGGTGAGTGCGGAGCTGCTGCTTGGAGGTGTAGAGCTAGTACTGGTGAGTGTGGAGGTGGTGCTGGTGGGTGTAGATATGGTGATGGCAGCAGAGCTGCTACTTGGAGGTGTAGAAGTGGTAGTGGTTGTTAGCGTAGAGGTGGCGCTGGATGTAGAGCTACTGCTGGTGGGTATAGAGCTGCTACTGTTGAGTGTGGAGCTGGTGCTGGTGGGTGTAGAGCTGCTACTTTTAGTTGTGGAGGTGGTGATGGATTCAGCGGTGGTATTGGTGGCTGTAGTTGTGTTGGGGCGTGTAGGGCTGGGATGTATTTCAGGCTTACTTGTTCTTGCAGATGTGGTGGAGGTTCCGTCCGACTTACTCCTCGTTTTAGCGCTGCTCCAGGTCGGTGTAACCTCTGTGGAACTTCCCGTGGGGCTGCTGATGGTGATTTTGGTTGTTGTGGTATTCCCGTTGTCCCCAACCTTTTCATAAGTCCTGAGTTTTGTCCCCTTCCCTTTTTCCGTGTGGAGCTTGGAGGTGTCTGTGGTTGGGGGTCCCACGGTGCTTCCAGATGCTGCGGAGAGAGAGGAAAGTCCCAGTCTGGGATGGGCTTGGCATGTCCTGGACTCGATGTTCCCATTGTCCCCGTGGTTTTTTTGACCCCCCCCGGTACCTTCTGGGGCTCATGGCAAGGGTTTGGACCCACCTGGTGCAGGTGTGACCCTCTGGAATGTTCCCTTTTAGTCATAGTTCCTCAATTTTGGGAACACCGAGCGCCTCCCCCTCCTCATCCTCCCCATCACCCCAAGGGTGACGAGACCCATGGCATCTCCCGCTTTTATTCCCACATTCCTGCCCCTCTGCACCCCTTGGATCTCCCCCAGCCCTTCCCCACGTGCCCTTATTGGCTACAGGTAGTGTTATCAATTCCAGGTAGCTGTTATCAGCCCCATGTGCCACTATCAATTCCAGGTAGCCATCCAGGTGATCTCTTATCGCTCCCGTTATCAACTTCGCTTTCATTTCTCACTGCTCCTTTCCCACTCAGACCTTGGCCCTCCCTCGCCTTTGCTCTTTCTCTTCCTGGAGTTCCAAGTTTCGTTTCCCAGAGGGAAGCGACGACAATCCCGCAATCCCCACACGGGACCGTGGATCCGTGGCACGTGCCCAGGTGAGTGCCCAGGTGACTGCCAGGACTGTGACACCTTTGAGCTGACTCTGCTCGGCTCGTGGGCCACCTTCGGAGCCACGGGGACACTTTGCCCTCACCCAAGGATGACTCAAATTGCCCTAAGTTCCTTTTGGAAAATTTCCGGCTTGGAGGAAAAAAAAAAAACCAACCCCAACCTGAATTAACGAAAATAAGTCCTAAAGAAACCACTTCAAACATCCCCCCAAAAAAAGCCCCGTTGCCTACGGAATCCGCATTTTCCCAGCCTGATTGCTCTTCCTTGAGGATCTCCAGCTGCGGCTGCTTTGATGAGCCGCTCTGGTGTAATTAACACGGCCGCTTAACGAGGTTTCCCAGCTCCAATGCTCCCCAACCGCTGGGATTGGCGGCGGGGGGGGATGCGGAGGAGGAGGAGGGGGATGGGGAACCAGGAAGAGCCAGAGACAAATGGGGGGGAGGGGGGATCTGATAAGGAGCTCCCGGAATGTGCTGGTGGTGTCACCAGATAAGGATGGGGGGAGGTGGGGACCTGATCCATCCCTGAGGATCCTGATCTGTCTCCCTGGATCCCTGACTTATCCCTGTGGACCCCCAACCCACACCTGTGGACCCATCGATCCATGACCTGGCCCTATGGACACCTGACCCATCCCTCTGGACACTTGACCCATCCCTGTGGACCCCCAACTCATCCCCATGGACCCCCCAGTCCATTCCCATGGACCCCTGACCCATCCCTGTGGATCCTGATCCATCTCCCTGGACCCCAGTGCACCCTCAGGGACCCTCAGTCCATCCCCAGGGACCCCTGACTCATTCCCATGAACTCCTGATGCATCCCTGAGGACTCCTGACCCATCCCTGTGGACCTGTGGACCCCTGACCCATCTCTGGGGACCTCCAATGCACCCTGAGCAACCTCCAGTCCACGTCCGGAGACCCCTGACCCATCCCCACAAATCCCTGATCCATCTCCCAGGACCTCCAATGCACCCCCAGGGACCTCCGATCCATCCCTATGGACCCCTGACCCATCCTCAGGGACCCCTGACCCATTCCTGTGGATCCTGATCCATCTCCCAGGACCCCAAATCCATCCCTAGAGACCCCTGACACATCCCTGTGGATCCCAATCCCTCCCCATGGACCCCTGACCCATCCCTGCAGATCCCTGTGGATCCCAATCCATCCCTGTGGATCCCAATCCCTCCCCATGGACCCCTGACCCATCCCTGCAGATCCAAATCCATCCCTGGGGATCCCAATCCCTCCCCATAGACCCCCGACCCATCTCTGCAGATCCCTGTGGATCCCAATCCATCCCTGGGGACCCCAATCCCTCCCCATGGACCCCTGACCCATCCCTGCAGATCCAAATCCATCCCTGGGGATCCCAATCCTTCCCCATGTACCCCCGACCCACTCCCATCCACCCCATAATAGGATGAGACCTCGGAGAGGGAGATTTTATCCAAGGAATGGAGGTGATGGGGGTGAAGTCTCCCTTCCACAGGGGATACCCACGGAAAATCTCAGGAGGAGACGACGTCGCCTCCCATCCCACCTTGTTTTCCCAAAAAAAAAAAAACCCAAGCAAAAAAAAAAAAAAACATTCCGGCCCTACTCACTCGTTCCTCTGGGGATGAAGAGGAGGAGGAAGAAGTGGAGATGAAAGACAGAAACTTTCATTTTCCCTGTCACGGCTCCTCCACCGGCACCATGCCAGAGCCGGAACGCGCTCGGAGCCGGCGGAGCCGCAGGAAGAAGTGGCGGGAATGGAACCTTTGCCCCCGGGTCCGGAATGGACCAAACCTCCCACTCCCTTTGGTGACGCAACGATGGAGTGGCCACGGCGTCTTCCAGGACCGCTCCTGGACATCGGGAATGTCATTGGGACCCCTTGGATCATCGATGGGTCACGGCTGGGTCACGGTTGGGTCATCATTGGGTCAGTGTTGGTCACCACAGAGCGTCAATCGTCAAACCCCACCCTGAGTGGGGGCTCAGAGATGGCCACGAGCAACATCTCAACCTTTCCAAAATCCCTGGAAGGGAAATCAGGGACCCCCTGGAGCCTCCCCTCCCCATCCCCCCCCCCCCCCTCAGGACCCACCCCAAACTCTTTGGTTGCCATTTTCCTGCTTTTCCAGCCGCTCCCGCACACCTGGCACTATTTCCACCCAGAAAACAAACACCATTATCTCCGCAGCAAGTGCCGGGAGGAGTGGGAAGGGTGGGAACTGGAATTTTGGGATGGCAAGAGGTCAGGTTTTTATTGGGTTTGGGGCTCCGCCCCGCCGATGTTTGGCAAAGGGGTGTTTTGTGGGATTTCTTCCTTCTCCGGTGGCGGTTGGGTCGGTGTGTGGGTTGGTTTCGGTCCTGGTTGTTGGGGTTGGGAATTCCCTCCAAGCCACCCCTCAACCCCTAAACCCTGCCCACGACCCCCAAAATGCCAACTGTCACCCCAAACCTCCAATCTCAAGCCCCAAAGCTCCGATCTCGATGTTCAAAACCCCAGATTTGGTGATCCAAACCCCAACCACGACCCCAAAAGCCAACCATGATTTCCAAAAGCCAGCCTTGAACTTCAAAACCCCAACTGTGCCCTCCAAAATCCCAAACTCGACACCAAAATGCCAATTGTGACCCCAAAATGTCAATTGTGACCTTCAAAATTCCAACCTTGATCCCCCAAACCCCAGTCTTGAACCCCAAAACCCCAACCTGAACCTCCAAAGCTCCAATTTCAAACTTCACAACCCCAATCTTGACATCCAAAATCCCAAGCTTGACCCCAAACCCCAGTTTTGACCTCAAAACCCCAAACATGACCCCCCTCAACCCAATCTCAACCTCCAAACACCCAATTTGGATCTCCAAAACTCTGTCCATGACCCCCAAAACTCCAATCACAACCCCAAAACCCCTGGTTTTGACCCCAAAATCTCATCTGTGACCCCCAAACCCCCAACCTCGACTCCCAAAAGTCAACCTCGACTCCAACACCCCAATCTTGGTCCCCCAAAACCCCAACTGTGACCCCCGAAACCCCCAATCTCGACCTCCAGAACCTCAACCATGACCTCAAAACCACAACTGTGACCCCTCAAACCCCAAGCTCGGACCCTCAGCCCCAAATCTTGACCCCCAAAGGGGTCATCAGCACTGCCCCCCTTCTTTTGGGAATCTCCCCCATTCCATCCCCCCCTTTTCCAGGTGATTTTTTGGGACATGAAATAAATACGTTAATAAATATAATTTCCACAGAGATGAGGATTTTCCGGCTCCAGCGATGCTCCCAGAGCCGGATCCAACCCCAAACCCCCCCAGGGATGTCCTCTCCAAGGAGAAACCCCCCTCCATGGGGGACCATGGGGGGGTTCCCTCCTCTCTCACAGAGGATCCTCATCCCGCCTTTTTTTCCCCCAAAAATGAGGGATCCGAGGGCTTCGGTCGATGGTGCCGAGGGTCTTGGGGGGCACCTTGGTCACCCCGTTCCTGGGTGGGTCACAGGGCTGCTGCACCGTCTGCCAGCACCTAAGAAATGGGGAGGGGGCTGAGGGTTAGGGGTGGGGGGTCACAGGTAGGGGGGTTGGGGTTGAAATTGAGGGCTGAGGGTCAAAATTGGGGAGGCTGGGGGTCACAATCGGTGTTTTGAAGGTCGAAATTGGGGTTTGGGGGTCACGGTTGGGGTTTTGGGGTCAATATTGGGGATTTGATGGTGAGGGCAAGGGTTTGAAGGTCAGAATTGGGGCTTTAAAGATCAAAATTTGGGGGGTTGGAGTCACAGTTGGGGTTTTGGGGTTGAGTTCGTGGGTTTGGGGGGTCACGGTTTGTGTTTTGGAGATCAAAATTGGGGTTGTGAGGTCACAGTTGGGGTTTTGGGGGTCACAGTTGGGGTTTTGGGGTTGAATTTGGATTTTGCGGCATCACGATCGGGGTTCAGAGGTGGAAATTGGGAGTTTTGAGGCAGCGATTTGAGTCGGAGGGCTCAAAATCGAGACTTTGAGATCACCGCTTCGGTTTTGGGGGTTGAAATCAGGAGTTTGGGAGTAACAGCTGGGTTTTTGGGGTTGAGTTTGGGGTTTTGAGGTCACAATTTGGGGCTTGGGGGTCAGGATTGGCAGCTGAGGACCCACCCCCCCCCCAACAGTGTCACCCCATCACCCACCGGCGCCGGGGGTTCCGCCACCTCCGAGCTGGGCTTGTAGGTGTTGTGTCCGTAGGGACCTGGGAGGAGGAAGAGGAGGAGGAAGAGGAGGATGACCCAGTGAGGATTTTGGGGCATTTTCCCTCTCCAGGGATGGTTTCTCCCCCTGTTTCGGGGCCCACCTTTCCCGCCGCCTCTGCCGTTGACGTGGTAGATCCCGGTGACGCGGCTGTTGCGGCCCCCGTCCGGCCAAGTGTCCTCGGCGGCCGCGCTGTGGAGCCGGGCAGGGGTGAAGGGGCTGGGGAGGGGTGGGGGGTGACGCTGGAGGTGGTGGGGGGGTCTCAACCCTCCCACCCCCCACGGGGCAAAGCTGTTGAACCCCAAATTTTGGGGCCTAACCACCCCCAATTCCCTTCCTGTGACCCCACGGGGACCCTACGGCTCTTTCACCTGGCTCCGGGTGATTTCTTCCGCCCTCGGGCCAAGCGGACAGTGAGGACGATGCAGAGGATGAGGAGGATGAGGATGGTCAGGCCCAGCCCCAGCCCCACGCCCAGGCCCAGCCCCAGTTTGCTGATGTGGGTTTCGCAGCGGTCACCGGCTGAGAGGTACCAGGGCAGGTCTGGGCAGCTGGGGAAGGGGGGTGAAAAGTCATGGGAAGGGTCCTCACCCCCTCCCAGGGTGGGCACTGGGGGGTGGGATCCTCCAAGGAACCTGCTGGAATCCCAGGAACCTTCCCTGGAGATCCATCACCATGATCATGGGTTGGGATGAGGTTTGAGGGGGATGGTCAAGGGGTTTGGGGGTCAAGGGTTGAGTGATGGGGGTCAAGGGTTGGGTTTGAGGGTCAAGGGTTGGGTGTGGGGGTCAAGGGTTGGGTGTGGGGGTCAAGGGTTGGGTTTGAGGGTCAAGAGTTGGGTTTGAGGGTCAAATGTTGGGTTTGTGTGTCAAGAGTTGGATGTTGGGGGTTAAGGATTGGATGCTGACGGTCAAGGGTTGGGTTTTGGGGTCAAGGGTTGGGTTTTGGGGTCAAGGGTGGGGTGTCGGGGTCAAGGGTTGGGTGTCGGGGTCAAGGGTTGGGTGTCGGGGTCAAGGGTTGGGTTTGGAGGGCAGGATTTGACAGGAGACAAGGGTTGGACCTTTGGGGTCAAGGTTTTGGGGCCAAGGTTTTGGGATCAAGACCTTGGCTTGTGGTGGGACCTCGGTGATCAAACATTGGGATTTTGAGGTCAAGAGCTCAAGTTTGGGGTCAAACATCGGGATTCAACTTCTTTGGCCTTGGGAGAAGATTTGACCCCAGCTTCAAGACCCCCCTGCTTAAGGTGGGACCAGTGGGCGTGGCCGGGGTGGGCGTGGCCAACTCACAAGCACTGGGGTCCCTCCATGGTCAGCTTGCAGAACCCAGGGTGGCAGTCAAAGGAGCCGGGGACATTGAGGGTGCAGTTGGTGACGCAGAGGAACTCGTTGGCCGTGCGGTACGGGAAGTAGAACCGGCTGAAGTTGGCCGGCGCGTGTCTCCGGCAGAGCTCTGGAGAAGCCAAACACCCATCAAGAGTCCCATGTCCCCACCCCACCCCACTGCGATGTCCCCGTGTGTCCCCAGCACGCACTCACCGGTGTAGTTGTAGAGCGTCGCAGCTCTGGTGGCTCTGGCGGAGGTGGCGGTGAAGCAGAGCCCATCTGGGAAAAGGGAGAGCATGGGGTGGTCACCAGGGGTGACCAGAGATGTTGGGGACCGACCCGGGGTGGGTGGGGGTCACCTACCGGCAGAGGGGCTGCAGTTGTGGGGTTGGGATGCGGTGTTGGCCACCGCCAGCAGCTCCAGGGCTCGGTGCTCCAGGCTGGCGTTCCCGGGAAGGGGCCGCAGCTGGATGCGGTAATTCACCACCACGCTGCCGCGGCTGGGGGAGACGGGGTTGGTTCTTGGGGGTCCTCAGCTGTCACATCCCATCCCATCCATCCCGTCCCATCCCATCCCATCCCATCCCATCCCATCCCATCCCATCCCATCCCATCCCATCCCATCCCATCCCATCCCATCCCATCCCATCCCATCCCATCCCACCCCATCCCATCCCATCCCATCCCACCTCATCCCATCCCACCCCATCACACCCCATCCATCCCATCCCATCCCATCCCATCCCATCCCATCCCATCCCATCCCATCCCATCCCATCCCATCCCATCCCATCCCATCCCATCCCATCCCATCCCATCCCATCCCGTCCCATCCCATCCCGTCCTGTCCCGTCCCATCCCGTCCCGTCCTGTCCCGTCCCGTCCCATCCCACCCCATCCCATCCCATCCCACCCCAGTTCCCCCGCTCACCTCAGGCTCAGGACACGGATCCCGCGGTAGTCGGAGACGTTCCGGTAGATCCCGTCCATCTGGGGACAGAGGGTCATGGGTCACCCTTGGGGTGGTCCTGGGGGTCTTTTGGGGGAATCCCTTGGGGTGGAACCTTGGGGTGATCCTGGTGGTCCCTTAGGGTGGTCCTGAGGTTCCCTTCAGGTGGTCCCTCAGGGGTCTTTTGGGATGGTCCCTTGGAGTGGTCCTGGGGGGTCCTTGGGGCATCCCTTAGGGTGGTTCTGGGGGTCTCTTGTGGTGATCCTGAGGGTCCTTTGGGGTGGTCCCTTGAGATGGTGCTGAGGGTCCCTTGGGGTGATCCTGAGGGTTCCTTGGGGTGTCCCATTGGAATGTCCCCCCTGGGTGCAGGAGGTCCCACCGAGGGGGTCTCACCGTCCGGCTGAACTCCTCAGCAAAGCGCCGGTGGCCAGGGGACGAGGTGTCCCCCATGTCCTCCGAGAAGTCCCGGTTGGTGACACGCGCCATCATCGTCACGAAGGGACCCAACTCTGCAGGGACAGGGGGTGTCCGTGACACGGGGACACCTCGGAGGGGACAGGGGGTCACAGGTGGGGGTGTCCACCCCTCCTTTACCTGCCGTCAGGTTGATGGTGCTGGCACCGAACTCGCAGCGGGGGCCGTTCACGTTGGGGGGGCACAGACAATTCATGCCCATCCAGCGCCCCCCGTTCAGGCAGGGGTCTGCAGGAGGGTGGGGACACGAGAGCTTGGGGACCCCAAAGAGGTCACCGGGACCCCCATCCCCACTCCCAGTTCCACCCAGTTGGTTCCACCATCACCGCACCTCCCAATTTTTGGGCAAAACCAGGAAAAAAATCAAGTCCTGGGGTGCCCTCCTGGGTGGGGGCGCAACACCCCCAAAATCCCCATTTTTGGGGGGGGGGGGATCTTCCCACCCCAGGCAAAGCCACCAACCTCTGGTGGTGGGGATGGTGGTGGTCGTAGTTCTCCTGGTGCTTCGGGATGCAGTTCTCATTCGGTTCAGGGGCGTTTCCGGGGGGACGGTGGTGGGGCGGGGGTCTTCACACCGGGGTCCGGAGAAGCCGGGGGGGCAGTAGCACTCGGTGCCCACGGCGGTGCCACCGTGACGACAGGCGGTGGCCGGGTCGGGGGTGGCACAGCGCGGTCCCACCCGGCCCGGGGGGCAGATGCAGCGGTTGCCCACCGCGGTGCTGCCGCCAGCGCAGCGGTCACTGGGGTTGGGGGTCTCGCAGGTGGGGCCGGAGTAGCCGGGCGGGCACAGGCAGTGGGTCCGGTTGGCCACGCCGCCGTTGTGGCACACGACTGGGGAGAGGGGGCAGGACGAGGACACGGTGAGGGGACACGGGTGGGGGATCCATGCCCTTCCTTCACCGTTTGTTCATATCAGAGGAGATCCCTGGGAAGGAGACCCCCCCACCCCAGGAGACCCCAAAACCTCCATCTTTTTCTACCTCCCCACCCCAGGAGATCCCTGGGAAGGAGACCCCCACCCCAGGAGACCCCAGGAACTCCATCTTCTTCTTCCTCTTCTCCCTCACCCCAGAAGACCCTTGGGAAGGAGACCCCCACCCCAGGAGACCCTCCTGACCCCAGAAAGGAGACCACCCCCCACCCCAATGACCCTCCAGGGCACCCACTGGCGGGGGGGCTGGAGCCGTGCGGGAGGTAGAGGCAGATGGTGGCCATGGTGGTGACAGTGGAGGTGGCTGTGCTGGTCAAAATGTCCCCGGTGGTCCTGGCGGAGCCGTGTCCCAGTGCCCCGGTGGCTTCGGTGGTGTTGGGCAGGGGTTGGGGCGTCACCACTGTGGTCTCGGTGGCATCCGTGATGGTGTGGGTGGCATTGGGCTGGACTGGCATTGAGATGACATCGGCTGGGGCAGTTGGGAGTGTGGACAGGGTGTGGCTCTCCAGGGTGGTGGCCCTGGTGTCGCTTTTCAGGGTGGTGGCCCTCGTGTTGTTCTCCATGGCCCTGGTGTGGCCTCCCACAATGGTCATTGGCACGGCCGTGGTGTCACTTTCCACGGTGGTGGCCCCGGTGTTGTTCTCCACGGCCGTGGTGTTCCTTGTCCTGGTGGTGGCCCTGCTGTGGCTTTCCAGGTGCCCTAGTAGCATAGTCACAGTGTCACTTTCCACGGTGGTGGTCCTGGTGTTGCTCACCATGGTGGCCACTGGTGTAGCCTCGGTGTCACCTTCCATGGGGGTGGCCTCGGTGTCACCCTCCATGACCGTGGTCTCATCTTCCATGGGGGTGGTCTCACCTTCCATGGCCGTGGTCTCACCTTCCGCAAGGTTCGATGGTGTGACTGTGGTGTCACCTTCCATGGCTGTGGTCTCACCCTCCATGGTGGTGGCCCTGGTGGGGCTCCCCATGGGCGAGGCCGTGACATTTCTCACCCGGCGCACCGGCAGCGTCGTCGTGGCGTTGCTCTCCAGGGTGGTGGCCATGGTGACACTTCTTCTGTCCGCAGTGTCCCTCTCCGTGGTGGTGATCACATCATTGTCCGTGCCGGCGATCACGTCATCGTCCGTGTTGGCGCTGACCGTGGTCGTGGTGGTGATCACGTCATTGTCCGTGTTGGCGACAACATCATCGTCCGTGCTGGCGCTGACCCTGATGTCCCTCTCCGTGGTGGTGACGGTGGCATTCCTTCCCATGACGGTGCCATTGCCCTCCACGGTGGTGGCCGTGGTGACATTTCCCACGGTGGTGGCATTGCCCTCCGCAGGTCTGGCCGTGACATTCCTCGCCCACCGCACCAGCGGCTTGTCCGTGGTGCTCTCCGTGGTGGTGGCCGTCACCGTGCCGTTTGTCCCCGCGGTGTCATTGATGTACAACACCATCCCCCCGGCCGTGGTCAGGGTCACCCCGGTGCACTCACACCGAGGTCCCCAAACCGTCGGGGGACACCGGCATGTCCCCTTCTCCAAAGTGCCACCGTTGAGGCACGATCCAGGCTCCTCCACGTCCTGGCAGGTGTCCCCATGGAATCCCGGCAGGCACACGCACGTTGTCCCGAAGGCGGTGGCCCCGTTGCGGCAGGCGCTGCCAGGGTCGGGGTGCTGGCACTGGGGTCCCCCAAAGCCCGGGGGACAGTAGCAGGCGGTGCCCACGGCGGTGCCACCGTTCTGGCAGGCGCTGGCGGGGTCGGGGGTCTCGCAGCGGCGGCCGGAGTGGCCAGGGGGACAAACGCAGCTGTCGCCCACCGCGGTGCCACCGTTGGCACAGGGGGCTGCAAGGGAGAGGGAGGTTGGGGGGGTGGGACGGGAATGGGGACGCCCCAAATTGGGGGAGGGAGCTGGGGGTTTGTCCCTAAGCTGGGGGAGGGAATTGGGAGTCTGTCCCCAAACTGGGAAAGGGAACCAAAGGTCTGTCCCCAAATTGGGAAAGGGACCCAAAGGTCTGTCCCCAAACTGGAAAAGGGAACCAAAGGTCTGTCCCCAAACTGGGAAAGGGACACAAGGATCCAACACCAAACTGGGGGAGGGGCCCAAAGGTCTGTCCCCAAACTGGGAAAGGGACACAAGGGTCTGTCCCCAAACTGCGAAAGGGACCCAAGGGTCTGTCCCCAAACTGGGGGAGGGACACAAAGGTCTGTCCCCAGCTGGAAAAGGGACCTGAGGGTCCGAGCCCCAACTGGGAGAGGGAACTGGGGGTCTGTCCCCAAACTGGAGGAGTGATTCAGGGGTCCATCCCCCAACTGGAAAAGGGACACAAGGGTCTGTCCCCAAACTGGGAAAGGGAACCAAAGGTCTGTCCCCAAACTGGGAAAGGGACCCAAAGGTCTGTCCCCACATTGGGAGAGGGACCCAAGGGTCTGTCCCCAAACTGGAAAAGGGAACTGGGGGTCTGTCCCCAAACTGGGAGAGGGACCCAAAGGTCTGTCCCCAAACTGGGAGAGGGACCCAAGGGTCTGTCCCCAAACTGGGAGAGGGACACAAGGGTCTGTCCCCAAACTGGGAGAGGGACCCAAAGGTCTGTCCCCAAAGTGGGAAAGGGACACAAGGGTCTGTCCCCAAACTGGGAAAGGGACCCAAAGGTCTGTCCCCAAACTGGGGGAGGGGCCCAAGGGTCTGTCCCCAAACTGGGAGAGGGACCCAAGAGTCTCTCCCCAAACTGGAGGAGGGACCCAAAGGTCTGTCCCCAGCTGGAAAAGGGACCTGAGGGTCCAAGCCCCAACTGTAGGAGGGACCTGGGGGTCTGTCCCCAAACTGGGGGAAGGACCTGAGGTTCCATTCCCCAACCGGAAAAGAGACTTGGGAGCCTGTCCCTCAGCTGGGACCTGGGGGTCCATCCCCATTCCCACCCCACCTCCCACGGATCAACATCACCCAACCCAACACCCTCGGGAGAGGACCCACAAGTCCGGGAGGGGACACTGGGGTGTGACCCCCCCCAAAATCTCCTCCTTCAGGACCAGAACCCCCCATCCCAAGCTGGGAAGAGGGGAGGGGACACCCCTGCACCCACAGGGAGCACCCTCATGACCCCCCTGGGCTCGGGATGTGCCCAAGGTCATTGGGTGCTTCAAGCTCATTGCCAGGAACCCCAAAAAGAGCCAAAATCCCCCGAAAATTCCCCAAAGAAGGAATTCTGGAGGTGCCAGGATGAAGACGCCTCCACCTCATGCCCATCTTACCTGACAGAGCCTCCGAGGGGATGAAGAGGAGGAGGAGGATGAAGATGCCGCCACTCAACTCCATCCTTGGCCGATCCTGGAGGAGCCGGAGCCACCGGAGCTACTGAGCCGAATCCGGAGGCCGCCGGGACTTTGTGGCCCAAATCCGTGCCGGTCATCAACCGCAAGGTTGGGCAGCGCCGGTAAATAATTCCCTGAGTCACCAATTTTTATCGAAGCCCAGAAACGGAAAAAGGGCGTGAGAAGATCGGGACATTCCCTGAGGAATTCCAGCTGCCCGGACCACTCCGGAGCGGCCACCGCCGGGCCCAGCCCTGGCGCCGGGGCCCAGGAGGGCGGGGGCTGCGGTTGCTGATAAGATACGGGGGGAAGCGGGGTGGGCACCCCACGGTGCTGCCCCACCTCGGGGTGGTGCCCGCTTCCCAAAAGTCCTGGAGATGCTGGAGCCGGGAACGGGGGGAGGTTGGGTCCCGCTGAGTCACCCCGCGGTGACGCCGACGCGTCCCCTCCCACCCGTGGGTGCAGGTTTTTGGGGTGGGGAGGGGGTCGGGGTGTCCCCAGGGGGGTCCCCGGTGGGATTTGGGGTCCTTTGTCCTCATCCCTTCAGTCCTCCCTCCTTCCTGGGGTTTCCCAGGACTTCCCAGTAATTCCCAGTTTGTTCCGGACACCACCTGCTCCCCAGTGTCTCCCAGGATCTCCCAGTTTGTTGCTGGGTGCCACCTGCTCCTTGGGGTGTCCCAGTGTCTCCCAGTGCTTCCCAGTTTGTTCTGGATACCACCTGCTCCCCAGTGTCTCCCAGTAGCTCCCAGTTTGTTGCTGGGTGCCACCTGCTCCTTGGGGTGTCCCAGTGTCTCCCAGTGCTTCCCAGTTTGTTCCGGACACCACCTGCTCCCCAGTGTCTCCCAGTAGCTCCCAGTTTGTTGCTGGGTGCCACCTGCTCCTTGGGGTTTCCCAGGACTTCCCAGTAATTCCCAGTTTGTTCTGGACACCACCTGCTCCCCAGTGTCTCCCAGTAGCTCCCAGTTTGTTGCTGGGTGCCATCTGCTCTTTGGGGTGTCTCCCAGTGCTTCCCAGTTTATTCTGGACACCACCTGCTCCCCAGTATCTCCCAGTGCTTCCCAGTTAATTCTGGACACTGCCTGCTCCTTGGGGTGTCCCAGTATTTCCCAGTGATCCCAGTTTGTTTCTGGGTGCCACTTGCTCCCCAGTGTCTCCCAGTAGCTCCCAGTTTGTTGCTGGGTGCCACCTGCTCCTTGGGGTGTCCCAGTGTCTCCCAGTGCTTCCCAGTTTAATTCTGGACACCACCTGCTCCTTGAGGTGTCCCAGTGTCTCCCAGCGCTTCCCAGTATTTCCCAGTCCCTCCCAGTACTTCCTAGTGCTCCCCAGTGCCTCCCAGTGCTTCCCAGTATGTCCCAGTCCCTCCCAGCCACGTAACGCCCACCACCCCCCGAGACACCCCCACCGACCTCCCCCAAAAATGAGGGAATTCAGGCAAAATCCACCAAAATCCCCAAGAAATCAGTTATTTATTATCAAAACATTGATTATTTATTAACAATAAATAGGGGGGAGGGGCAGAAAAAAGGGGGACGGGGTCTGTACCACCCACCCCCAAAAGGGTTTTTTGGGGGGGGGGGAACGGGGACATCACCCCCCGGGGACCCCCAGGCTCTGCCCAGGGGGGGTTTTGGGGCTTCATCACCCCAATAAATAAATATTGAGGGGTTCAACCCCCCCAAATCCCACAGAAATCCCCCCAAATTCCCCCAAATCCTCCCCAAATCCCCCCTGGACCTCGAGGGTCTCGCCCAACTTCCGGCACGTCCTGCGCGCTGGAATAAACTGGGAGTTACTGGGAGATGCTGGGGAGCACTGGAAGCCGGTCCCGGTTCTCCTGTGGGGTTGGGGGGGTCTCGCTTGGGCTTTGGGGGTCTCCGCTCCTGGTTTGGGTCGGGGTCTCCTCCTGGTTTGGGTCGGGGTCTCCTCGTGGTGCTCCAGGAGGTCCCACGGGGGGTGGGTCACAGGTCGGGGGTGACCTTCGGCCTCGGGGTCCTCAGCTGGGGGAGGGGAAAGGTGAGAGAGGAGGGTCCTGGAAGGGGTTTTGGGGTCCTTTTTGGGTCCTTGAAGGGGGCGGCAATCCCTTTTGGGTCCTGGAAGGGTGTTTGGGGAAGGGGCGGGGATGACTTTAGGTTTTTGAAGGGGTTTCAGGGTCATTTTGGGGTTCTGAAAGGGGGTTTGGGGCCCCTTTTGGGTCCTGGAAGGGGATTGGGGTCCTTTTTGGGTCTTGGAAGGGGGTTTGGGGTCCCTTTTGGGTCCTGGAAAGGGTTTTGGGGTCCCCTTTGGGTCCTGAAAGGGGATTTGGCGCCCCTTTAGGGTCCTGGAAGGGGATTTGGGGCCCATTTTGGGTCCTGGAAGGGGATGGGAATCCTTTTTTGGATCCTGGAAGGGGATTTGGGGCCCATTTTGGGTCCTGGAAGGGGATTTGGTGCCCCTTTAGGATCCTGGAAGGGGATTTGGGGCCCATTTTGGGTCCTGGAAGGGGATTTGGCGCCCCTTTAGGATCCTGGAAGGGGATTTGGGGCCCATTTTGGGTCCTGGAAGGGGATTTGGCGCCCCTTTTGGGTCCTGGAAAGGGTTTTGGGGTCCCTTTAGGGTCCTGGAAGGGGCACACATACCTGGATGAAGGGATCCACCCGCTCCAAGGACGGTCTGAAGGCTCGGGGACTCCCCAGACCCCCACGGGGGGCGGCGGGGGGGGGGTCCCGAGGGTCTTCTCCAGGTTTCGGGGTCCATCTCCCCAAATTGGGGCTGGGGGTCCCGGTGGGGGGCGACCCCCGGGTTTGGGATCACGGCCCCTCGCGGGGGGGTCCAGGTGAAGTCGTCGAACTCGTACCAGGAACGCCCAAAATAGGGGGGGAGGTCACTGGGGGGGAGGGGAAAAGGGGGTGAGAATTGGGGGAGGAGTGGGAGACCCCCCCCCCAAAATGGGGGATGCAAACTGGGAGACCTCCCCCAAAATGGGGAATCCAAACTGGGAGACCCCCCCTAAAATGGGAAATCCAAACTGGGAGACGCCCCCCTCAGACGGGGAATCTGAACTGGGAGACACCCCCCGAAATGGGGAGTCCAAACTGGGAGATCCTCCCAAAATCGGGAATACGAACTGGGAGACCTCCCCCAAAAAGGGGATCCAAACTGGGAGACCCTCCTCTAAAATGGGAACCCAAATTGGGAGACCCCCCCAAATGGGGAGTCTGAACTGGGAGACCCCCCCTCAAACGGGGAATCCAAACTGGGAAGACCCCCCCAAAATGAGGAATCCAAACTGGGAGACCCCTCCCAAAATGGGGAATCCAAACTGGGAGACCCTTCAGAAATAGGGAACCTGAACTGGGAGACCCCTCCCAAAATGGAGACCTGAACTGGGACCCCCCCCCCCGAAATAGGGAACCTGAACTGGGAACCCCCCCAAAATAGGGAACCTGAACTGGGAGACCCCTCCTGAGGTAGAACCTGAACTGGGAGACCCCCTGAAATCGGAACCTGAACTGGGAAACCCCTCCCAAAACGGGGAACCTGAACTGGGAACCCCCCTGAGATTGGGAACCTGAACTGGGAACCCCCTCAAAATAGGGAACCTGAACTGGGAACCCCCCTGAAATCGGGAACCTGAACTGGGAGACCCCTCCCAAAACGGGGAAACTGAACTGGGAGACCCCCAGTGAGGACCCCACCCCCCAGGCCGGTACCTCTGGTAGCTCCGGTGCCGGCGGCAGAGCAGGACCACGACGAGGATGATGCAGATAAGGAAGAACACGGCGGCCACCACGCCCAGCCCGGTGGCCACTTTGCTGACCCTGCCGGAGCACTGGGCCCCCGTGTACCAGTACAAGGCCTCGTCTGGGCAACTGGGGAGGGGGGGACAAGGGTCAGACCCTCCTTGTCACACCCCACAGGCACCCATGGGATCACCATGGATGGGCAGGGACCCTCACCAATGTCACTGGGGGTGGTGGGAACCCTTGGTGGGTGTTGGGACCCCGCGGTGGGCATTGGGACCCCACAGTGGGTGGTGGGACATCATGGTGGACGTTGGGACCCTCCAATGGGTGTTGGGATGCCACAGTGGGTGTTGGGACCCTGTGGTGGACATTGGGACCCCAAGGTGGGCATTGGGACCCTCCAATGGGTATTGGGACACCACGATGGGCATTAAGACCTCAAGGTGGACATTGAGACCCCGCGGTGGGCATTGGGACCCTCTAATGAGTGTTGAGACCCCCCAATAGGCGTTAAGACCCCGAGGTGGACATTGGGACCCCAAGGTGGACATTGGGACCCTCCAATGGGTGTTGGGACACCACGATGGGCGTTAAGATCTCGAGGTGGACATTGGGACCCCACAATGGGCGTTAGGACCCCGAGATGGACATTGGGACCCCACAATGGGCGTTAAGACCCCAAGGTGGACATTGGGACCCCACAATGGGCGTTAGGACCCCGAGATGGACATTGGGACCCCACGATGGGTGTTGGGACCCCACGATGGGCGTTAAGACCCCGAGGTGGACATTGGGACCCCACGATGGGTGTTGGGACCCCACGATGGGTTTTAGGACCCCCTGGTGACACTCACAAGCACTGGGGCCCCCCGCGGGTGACCTGGCAGCGGCCGTGGTGGCAGTCGAGGGTGTGGGGCAGGTTGGGGGTGCAGTTGGTGACGCAGTGCAGGACCCCCGACGTGGTCAGCGGGAAGAAGAAGTCGCCGTAGCCGGGGGGGGCTCGCTGGCGGCACAGCTCTGGTGGGGAGGGAGGACAGGGGGACATTGGGGGGGTTGAAGGGTGGGTGAGGGGTGGGGGGCGGGCAGGGGGTTGTGGGGTGGGCAGGGGGTGATGGGGTGGGCAAAGGGTGGTGGGGTGGGCACGAGGGAAATGGGGTGGGCAATGGGGGGCAATGGGGTGGACATGAGGGGTCAATGGGGTGGTCAGGGAGTGGTGGGGTGGTCAGGGGGCAATGGGGTGGTCAGGGGGTGGTGGGATGGTCAGGGGGCAATGGGGTGGGCAAAGGGTGGTGGGGTGGGCACAGGGGGGCAATGGGGTGGTCAGGGGGAAATGGGGTGGTCAGGGGGTGATGGGTGGTCAGGGGGCAATGGGGTGGTCAGGGGGTGATGGGTGGACACGAGGGGTCAATGGGGTGGTCAGAGGGTGATGGGGTGGGCACGAGGGGTCAATGGGGGGGTCAGGGGGTGATGGGGTGGGCACAGGGGGGCAATGGGGTGGTCAGAGGGTGGTGGGGTGGTCAGAGGGCAGTGGGGTGGGCACGAGGGGTCAATGGGGTGGTCAGGGGATGATGGGGTGGGCACAGGGGGGTAATAGGGTGGTCAGGGGGTGATGGGGTGGTCAGGGGATGATGGGGTGGTCAGGGGGTGGTGGGGTGGGCACAGGGGGCAATGGGGTGGTCAGGGGGTGGTGGGGTGGTCAGGGGTCAATGGGGTGGTCAGGGGTCAATGGGGTGGTCAGGGGGTGGTGGGGTGGGCACAGGGGGCAATGGGGTGGTCAGGGGGTGGTGGGGTGGGCACAGGGGGCAATGGGGTGGGCACAGGGGGTCAATGGGGTGGGCAGGGGGTGATGGGGTGGTCAGGGGTCAATGCGGTGGTCAGGGGGTGGTGGGGTGGGCACAGGGGGTCAATGGGGTGGGCACAGGGGGTCAATGGGGTGGGCAGGGGGTGATGGGGTGGGCACAGGAGGCGATGGGGTGGGCAGGGGGTGATGGGGTGGTCAGGGGGCGATAGGGTGGACACAGGGGGGCAATGGGGTGGACACAGGGGGGCAATGGGGTGGGCAGGGGCTCCCCGCCGGTCTCACCCTCCAGGTCCGACACCTCCCTCATGTCGCTGATCACGGGGTTGGGTCTCAGCACGAGGCACAGCACGGCTGGGATGGGAGGAGAGGACATCAGAGACCACCCTTGGGTGCCCCAGCTGGACCCCAGAGGTCCAGGAGAGGCCCTGCAGGGGTCTGAGAGGGTCTGGGGTGGTCTGAGAGGGTCTGGGGGGGCTTTGGGGTCACCCACAGGTGTTGTGCTGGCAGTCGCCCTGGCTCGCCGCCGTCTCCCGGAGCTTCTCCACCAACTCCTCCGTGGTCTCCTGGAACTTCTCCGTGGTGTTGCCGCTCTGGGCCATGGTGAAGAACACCTGGTGTCCCACCACGATGCTGCCAGACCTTCGGGAAGGGGGCACAGGGGGTCAAAGGAGGGGTCTGGGGACACCCCACCCCACCCCACCCTTGGCAGGAGGTCAGGGACCCCTTACTTGAGGCTGGTGAACTCCACACCCTCGTAGCCAGGGATGGTCCCGTAGATCTTCTTGATCTGCAAGGGCAAAAGGTCACTTGGCCACCCCTCTGGGGACATGGTGGCTACCCCTGAGGGACACAGTGGCCACGGGGGAACACTGGGCACCTCGTGTCCTCACCTCCTGCCGGAAATGGTCCCGGAAGGAGCGGAAGGTGTCTGAGTCAGGGTCCTTCAGGTCCTCGGAATAGTTGAAGTTGGTGAGGGTCACTTCCATCTCCAGGGCGGCCATGATGGTCCCAGGGAAGGCTGGGGAAAAGAGGGGGAGATGAGGGGGTTATTGGGGTGGGATGGGGTGGGTGAGGACCCCTGGGGTGTCCAGGACCACCAAAGGAACCAGGACCCCCCCCCAAAACACCAGAACCCCCAAAAGACCAGAACCCCTGAGGTGCCCAGGACCCCCAGGGTCCTGCTCATGACCCTCAAAGAGATCAGGACCCCCAAAGAGGACCACGACCTCCGTGGTGTCCAGGACGTTCAGGATGGTCAGGACCTCCAAAGAGACCTGGACCCCCGAAGTGCCCAGGACCCCCAAGATCACCAGCACCCCCAAGAGGACCAGGACCCCCAAAGAGACCGGAACCCCCAAAATCACCAGGATCCCTGAGAGGACCATGACCTCCAAGAGAACCGTGACCCTCGAGGTGCCCAGGAACCACAAGACCAAGACCCCTGAGGTGCCCATGACCCCCGAGGTGCCCAGGACCCCCAAAGTCACCAGGACCCCCAAGGTGCCCAGAACCCCTGAGGTGCCCAGGACCCCCAAAGACACCCGAACCCCCAAGAAGACCAGGACCCCAAAGAAGACCAGGACCCTTGAGATGCCCAGGACCCCTGAGGTGCCCAAGACCCCCAAGATGCCCCAAAGACACCAGAACCCTGAAGATGACCAGGACCCCTGAGATGCCCAGGACCCCCGAGGTGCTGAGAACCCCTGAAGTGCCCAGAACCCCCAAGAGAACCAGGTGGAGGTGCCCAGGAACCCCAAAGACACCCGAACCCGCAAGAAGACCAGGACCCTTGAGATGCCTGGGACCCCCGAGGTGTCAAGAACCCCTGAAGTGCCCAGAACCCCCAAGGTGCCCAGGACCCTGAAGATGACCAGGACCTCTGAGATGCCCAGGACCCCCGAGGTGTCAAGAACCCCTGAAGTGCCCAGGAACCCCAAGGTGCCCAGGACCCCCAAGGTGCCCAGGACCCCCGAGGTGCCCAGGAACCCCAAAGACACCCGAACCCCCAAGAAGACCAGGACCCTTGAGATGCCCAGGACCCCCAAGGTGCCCAGGTGTGGGGTGGGGGCATCACTCACGCAGGTTGGTCTCGATGGTGTCGGTGGAGAACTCGCAGCGGGCGCCGGCGTAGGACGGGGTGCAGACACAGCCGGTGCCCACGGGGGTCCCCCCGTTCTCACACAGCCCTGGGGAAGACATGGGGGCATCAGGGGAGGAGCTCGGGGCCACCCCGGGGTCAGCGGGACCTCCTGGGCAAGGGGGTGGGAGGTGGACGGTGAAGGTCATTTAGGGGGGGACTCACCTAAAGGAGCACGGGTGGTGGTCCCAGGGGTGGTGGTGGTGGGTGCTGTGGGGGTCCAAGCAGTGGGGAGCGGGGTCGTGGTGGTCCTCAGGGTGGTGGATGGTGACATGGAGGTCTCAAGGGTGGTCATGGAGGTGCCCAGGGTGGTGGTGGGAGTTGTCGTGGTGGTTGATGGCACTTGGGTGGTCATGGAGGTGCCCAGGGTGGTCGTGGTGGTCCCTGGAGTGGTGGTGGGAGCTGTGGTGGTCCCTTGGGTGCTTGTGGAGGTCCCTGGAGTGGTGGACGTTGCTGTGGGGGTAACTGGGGTGGTCGTGGAGGTGCCCAGGGTGGTCGTGGTGGTCCCTGGAGTGGTGGTGGGTGCTGTGGTGGTCCCCAGGGTGGTTGTGGAGGTCCCTGGAGTGGTGGGGGGTGCTGTGGGGGTCCCTTGAGTGCTTGTGGAGGTCCCCAGGGTGGTGGGTGCTGTGGGGGTCACTGGGGTGGTCGTGGAGGTGCCCAGGGTGGTGGTGGGGGTCGTCGTGGTGGTTGATGGCACTTGAGTTGTCGTGGAGGTCACTTCGGTGGTGGTGGATGATGTGGAGGTCCCCAGGGTGGTTGTGGTGGTCCCTGGAGTGGTGGTGGTCGCTGTGGGGATCCCTTGAGTGGTTGTAGAGGTCACTGGGGTGGTCATGGAGGTGCCCAGGGTGGTGGACGGTGACATGGAGGTCACTGGGGTGGTTGTGGAGGTGCCCAGGGTGGTCGTGGAGGTCCCCAGGGTGGTGGATGCTGTGGTGGTCACTTGACAGGTTGTGGAGGTCACCGAGGTGGTCGTGGAGGTGCCCAGGGTGGTTGTGCGGGTCCCAGGAGTGGTGGACGTTGCTGTGGGGGTCACTGGGGTGGTCGTGGAGGTGCCCAGGGTGGTGGTGGGGGTCGTTGTGGTGGTTGATGGCACTTGGGTGGTCGTGGAGGTGCCCAGGGTGGTTGTGCCGGTCCCTGGAGTGGTGGTGGGTGCTGTGGTGGTCCCTTGGGTGCTTGTGGAGGGCCCTGGAGTGGTGGACGTTGCTGTGGGGGTCACTGGGGTGGTCGTGGAGGTGCCCAGGGTGGTTGTGCCCGTCCCAGGAGTGGTAGTGGGTGCTGTGGGGGTCCCTTGAGTGCTTGTGGAGGTCCCCAGGGTGGTGGGTGCTGTGGGGGTCCCCAGGGTGGTTGTGGTTGTCCCTGGAGTGGTGGTGGTCGCTGTGGGGATCCCTTGAGCGGTTGTAGAGGTCACCGGGGTGGTCGTGGTGGTCCTCAGGGTGGTGGACGGTGACATGGAGGTCCCAAGCGTGGTCGTGGAGGTGCCCAGGGTGGTGGTGGGGTTCGTCGTGGTGGTTGATGGCACTTGGGTGATCGTGGAGGTCACTTCGGTGGTGGTGGACGTTGTGGGGGTCCCCAGGCTGGTTGTGGAGGTCCCCAGGGTGGTGGGTGCTGTGGTGGTCCCTGGAGAGGTTGTGGAGGTCAATGGGGTGGTCGTGGAGGTGCCCAGGGTGGTGGTGGGGGTCGTCGTGGTGGTTGATGGCACTTGGGTGGTCGTGGCGGTCACTTCGGTGGTGGTGGATGTTGTGGAGGTCCCCAGGCTGGTTGTGGAGGTCCCCAGGGTGGTGGGTGCTGTGGGGGTCCCTTGAGTGGTTGTGGAGGTCACCGGGGTGGTTGTGGTGGTGCCCAGGGTGGTGGTGGGAGTTGTCGTGGTGGTTGATGGCACTTGGGTGGTCATGGAGGTGCCCAGGGTGGTTGTGCCCGTCCCAGGAGTGGTGGTGGATGCTGTGGTGGTCCCTTGGGTGCTTGTGGAGGTCCCTGGAGTGGTGGACGGTGCTGTGGGGGTCACTGGGGTGGTCGTGGAGGTGCCCAGGGTGGTTGTGGTGGTCCCTGGAGTGGTGGTGGGTGCTGTGGTGGTCCCTTGGGTGCTTGTGGAGGTCCCCAGAGTCGTGGGTGCTGTGGTGGTCACTGGGGTGGTCGTGGTGGTCCTCAGGGTGGTGGACGGTGACATGGAGGTCCCAAGCGTGGTCGTGGAGGTGCCCAGGGTGGTGGTGGGGTTCATCGTGGTGGTTGATGGCACTTGGGTGGTCGTGGAGGTCACTTCGGTGGTGGTGGATGTTTTGGGGGTCCCCAGGCTGGTCGTGGAGGTCCCCAGGGTGGTGGGTGCTGTGGGGGTCCCTTGAGAGGTTGTGGAGGTCACCGGATTGGTTGTGGAGGTGCCCAGGGTGGTGGTGGGGGTCATTGTGGTGGTTGATGGCACTTGGGTGGTCGTTGAGGTGCCCAGGGTGGTTGTGCCCGTCCCAGGAGTGGTGGTGGATGCTGTGGTGGTCCCTTGCGTGCTTGTGGAGGTCCCCAGGGTGGTGGGTGCTGTGGGGGTCACTGGGGTGGTCGTGGTGGTCCTCAGGGTGGTGGACGGTGACATGGAGGTCCCAAGGGTGGTCGTGGAGGTGCCCAGGGTGGTGGGTGCAGTGGTGGTCCCTTGAGAGGTTGTGGAGGTCACCGGGGTGGTTGTGGAGGTGCCCAGGGTGGTGGTGGGAGTTGTCGTGGTGGTTGATGGCACTTGGGCGGTCGTGGAGGTGCCCAGGGTGGTTGTGCCCGTCCCAGGAGTGGTGGTGGATGCTGTGGGGGTGCCTTGGGTGCTTGTGGTGGTGGTCCCTGGAGTGGTGGTGGTTGCTGTGGGGGTCACTGAGGTGGTCGTGGAGATGCCCAGGGTGGTGGGCGTTACTGTGGGGGTCACTGGGGTGGTCGTGGAGGTGCCCAGGCTGGTGGTGGGTGTCGTCATGGTGGTTGATGGCACTTGGGTGGTCGTGGAGGTCACTTCGGTGGTGGTGGATGTTGTGGAGGTCCCCAGGGTGGTTGTGGAGGTGCCCAGGGTGGTGGGTGCTGTGGCGGTCCCTTGAGTGGTTGTAGAGGTCACTGGAGTAGTCATGGAGATGCCCAGGGTGGTGGACGGTGACATGGAGGTCACTGGGGTGGTTGTGGAGGTCCCCAGGGTGGTTGTGGTGGTCCCTGGAGTGGTGGAGGGTGCTGTGGGGGTCCCTTGGGTGGTTGTGGAGGTCCCCAGGGTGGTGGGTGCTGTGGTGGTCACTGGGGTGGTCGTGGTGGTCCTCAGGGTGGTGGACGGTGACATGGAGGTCACTGGGGTGGTTGTGGAGGTGCCCAGGCTGGTGGTGGGTGTCGTCATGGTGGTCAATGGCACTTGGGTGGTCGTGGAGGTCACTTCGGTGGTGGTGGACATTGTGGGGGTCCCCAGAGTGGTCGTGGAGGTCCCCAGGGTGGTTGTGGTGGTCCCTGGAGTGGTGGTGGGTGCTGTGGTGGTCCCTTGGGTGCTTGTGGAGGTCCCTGGAGTGGGGGTGGGTGCTGTGGTGGTCCCTTGGGTGCTTGTGGAGGTCCCTGGAGTGGTGGACAGTGCTGTGGGGGTCACTGGGGTGGTCATGGAGGTGCCCAGGGTGGTTGTGGTGGTCCCTGGAGTGGTGGTGGGTGCTGTGGTGGTCCCTTGGGTGCTTGTGGAGGTCCCCAGAGTCGTGGGTGCTGTGGAGGTCACTGGGGTGGTCGTGGTGGTCCTCAGGGTGGTGGACGGTGACATGGAGGTCTCAAGGGTGGTCGTAGAGGTGCCCAGGGTGGTGGTGGGGTTCATCGTGGTGGTTGATGGCACTTGGGTGGTCGTGGAGGTCACTTCGGTGGTGGTGGATGTTGTGGAGGTCCCCAGGGTGGTTGTGGAGGTCCCCAGGGTGGTGGGTGCTGTGGTGGTCCCTTGAGAGGTTGTGGAGGTCCCCAGGGTGGTGGGTGCTGTGGTGGTCACTGGGGTGGACGTGGTGGTCCTCAGGGTGGTGGACGGTGACATGGAGGTCACTGGGGTGGTCGTGGAGGTGCCCAGGGTGGTTGTGCTGGTCCCTGGAGTGGTGGTGGGTGCTGTGGTGGTCCCTTGGGTGCTTGTGGAGGTCCCTGGAGTGGTGGACGGTGCTGTGGGGGTCACTGGGGTGGTCGTGGAGGTGCCCAGGGTGGTTGTGCTGGTCCCTGGAGTGGTGGTGGGTGCTGTGGTGGTCCCTTGGGTGCTTGTGGAGGTCCCTGGAGTGGGGGTGGGTGCTGTGGTGGTCCCTTGGGTGCTTGTGGAGGTCCCTGGAGTGGTGGACGGTGCTGTGGGGGTCACTGGGGTGGTCGTGGAGGTGCCCAGGGTGGTTGTGCTGGTCCCTGGAGTGGTGGTGGGTGCTGTGGTGGTCCCTTGGGTGCTTGTGGAGGTCACCAGAGTCGTGGGTGCTGTGGTGGTCACTGGGGTGGTCGTGGTGGTCCTCAGGGTGGTGGACGGTGACATGGAGGTCCCAAGGGTGGTCGTGGAGGTGCCCAGGGTGGTGGTGGGGTTCATCGTGGTGGTTGATGGCACTTGGGTGGTCGTGGAGGTCACTTCGGTGGTGGTGGATGTTGTGGAGGTGCCCAGGGTGGTTGTGGAGGTCCCCAGGGTGGTGGGTGCTGTGGGGGTCCCTTGAGAGGTTGTGGAGGTCACCGGGGTGGTTGTGGAGGTGCCCAGGGTGGTGGTGGGGGTCGTTGTGGTGGTTGATGGCACTTGGGTGGTTGTGGAGGCCACTTCGGTGGTGGTGGATGTTGTGGAGGTCCCCTCAGTGGTCATGGAGGTGCCCGGCGTGGTGGATGGTGACATGGAGGTCCCAAGGGTGGTTGTGGAGGTGCCCAGGGTGGTGGTGGGAGTTGTCGTGGTGGTTGATGGCACTTGGGCGGCCGTGGAGGTGCCCAGGGTGGTTGTGCCCGTCCCAGGAGTGGTGGTGGGTGCTGTGGGGGTCCCTTGGGTGCTTGTGGTGGTGGTCCCTGGAGTGGTGGACGTTGCTGTGGGGGTGACTTCGGTGGTCGTGGAGGTGCCCAGGGGGGTTGTGGTGGTCCCTGGAGTCGTGGTGGGTGCTGTGGTGGTCCCTTGGGTGCTTGTGGAGGTACCCAGGGTGGTGGGTGCTGTGGGGGTCACTGGGGTGGTCGTGGATGTCACTTCGGTGGTGGTGGACATTGTGGGGGTCCCCAGAGTGATCGTGGAGGTGCCCAGGGTGGTGGGTGCTGTGGGGGTCCCTTGAGTGGTTGTAGAGGTCACGTGGGTAGTCATGGAGATGCCCAGGGTGGTGGACGGTGACATGGAGGTCACTGGGTTGGTCGTGGAGGTGCCCAGGGTGGTTGCGGCGGCCCCTGGAGTGCTGGTGGGTGCTGTGGTGGTCCCTTGGGTGGTCATGGAGGTCCCCAGGGTGGTGGGTGCTGTGGAGGTCACTGGGGTGGTCGTGGTGGTCCTCAGGGTGGTGGACGGTGACATGGAGGTCCCAAGGGTGGTCGTGGAGGTGCCCAGGGTGGTGGTGGGGTTCATCGTGGTGGTTGATGGCACTTGGGTGGTCGTCGCGGTCACTTCGGTGGTGGTGGATGTTGTGGGGGTCCCTTGGGTGGTTGTGGAGGTCCCCAGGGTGGTGGGTGCTGTGGTGGTCCCTTGAGAGGTTGTGGAGGTCACTGGGGTGGTCGTGGAGGTGCCCAGGGTGGTGGTGGGGGTCGTTGTGGTGGTTGATGGCACTTGGGTGGTCGTGGAGGTGCCCAGGGTGGTTGTGCCCGTCCCAGGAGTGGTGGTGGGTGCTGTGGTGGTCCCTTGGGTGCTTGTGGAGGTCCCTGGAGTGGGGGTGGGTGCTGTGGTGGTCCCTTGGGTGCTTGTGGAGGTCCCTGGAGTGGTGGACGGTGCTGTGGGGGTCACTGGGGTGGTCGTGGAGGTGCCCAGGGTGGTTGTGCTGGTCCCTGGAGTGGTGGTGGGTGCTGTGGTGGTCCCTTGGGTGCTTGTGGAGGTCACCAGAGTCGTGGGTGCTGTGGTGGTCACTGGGGTGGTCGTGGTGGTCCTCAGGGTGGTGGACGGTGACATGGAGGTCCCAAGGGTGGTCGTGGAGGTGCCCAGGGTGGTGGTGGGGTTCATTGTGGTGGTTGATGGCACTTGGGTGGTCGTCGCGGTCACTTCGGTGGTGGTGGATGTTGTGGAGGTCCCCAGGGTGGTTGTGGAGGTCCCCAGGGTGGTGGGTGCTGTGGGGGTCCCTTGAGTGGTTGTGGAGGTCACCGGGGTGGTTGTGGTGGTGCCCAGGGTGGTGGTGGGAGTTGTCGTGGTGGTTGATGGCACTTGGGTGGTCATGGAGGTGCCCAGGGTGGTTGTGCCCGTCCCAGGAGTGGTGGTGGGTGCTGTGGTGGTCCCTTGGGTGCTTGTGGTGGTGGTCCCTGGAGTGGTGGACGTTGCTGTGGGGGTGACTTCGGTGGTCGTGGAGGTGCCCAGGGGGGTTGTGGTGGTCCCTGGAGTCGTGGTGGGTGCTGTGGTGGTCCCTTGGGTGCTTGTGGAGGTCCCCAGAGTCGTGGGTGCTGTGGTGGTCACTGGGGTGGTCGTGGTGGTCCTCAGGGTGGTGGACGGTGACATGGAGGTCCCAAGGGTGGTCGTGGAGGTGCCCAGGGTGGTTGTGGGGTTCGTCGTGGTGGTTGATGGCACTTGGGTGGTTGTGGCGGTCACTTCGGTGGTGGTGGATGTTGTGGGGGTCCCCAGGTAGGTCGTGGAGGTCCCCAGGGTGGTGGTGGGTGCTGTGGGGGTCCCTTGAGAGGTTGTGGAGGTCACCGGGGTGGTTGTGGAGGTGCCCAGGGTGGTGGTGGGGGTCGTTGTGGTGGTTGGTGGCACTTGGGTGGTCGTGGAGGTGCCCAGGGTGGTTGTGCTGGTCCCTGGAGTGGTGGTGGGTGCTGTGGTGGTCCCTTGGGTGGTGGACATTGTTGTGGGGGTCACTGGGGTGGTCGTGGAGGTGCCCAGGGTGGTGGTGGATGTCGTCATGGTGGTTGATGGCACTTGGGTGGTCGTGGAGGTCACTTCGGTGGTGGTGGACATTGTGGGGGTCCCCAGAGTGATCGTGGAGGTGCCCAGGGTGGTGGGTGCTGTGGGGGTCCCTTGAGTGGCTGTAGAGGTCATGTGGGTGGTCGTGGAGGTGTCCAGGGTGGTGGTGGAGGTCGCTGTGGTGGTTGATGGCACCGGGGTGGTTGTGGAGAACCCCAGGGTGATCGTGGAGGTCCCTGGAGTGGTGGATGTTGCTGTGGGGGTCACTGGGGTGGTTGTGCTGGTGCCTGGAGTGGTGGAGGGTGCTGTGGGGGTCCCTTGCGTGCTTGTGGAGGTCCCCAGGGTGGTGGGTGCTGTGGGCGTCACTGGGGTGGTCGGGGTGGTCCTCAGGGTGGTGGACGGTGACATGGAGGTCCCAAGGGTTGTTGTGGAGGTCCCCAGGGTGGTGGATGGTGACATGGAGGTCCCCAGGGCGGCTGTGGAGGTGTCCAGGGTGGTGGTGGGAGTTGTCATCGTGGTTGATGGCACTTGGGCGGTCGTGGAGGTGCCCAGGGTGGTTGTGGTGGTCCCTCGAGTGGTGGTGGGTGCTGTGGTGGTCCCTTGGGTAGTTGTGGAGGTGCCCAGGGTGGTGGTGGGGTTCGTCGTGATGGTTGATGGCACTTGGGTGGTCATGGAGGTGCCCAGGGTGGTTGTGCCCGTCCCAGGAATGGTGGTGGATGCTGTGGTGGTCCCTTGGGTGCTTGTGGAGGTCCCTGGAGTGGGGGTGGGTGCTGTGGTGGTCCCTTGGGTGCTTGTGGAGGTCCCTGGAGTGGTGGACGGTGCTGTGGGGGTCACTGGGGTGGTCGTGGAGGTGCCCAGGGTGGTTGTGCTGGTCCCTGGAGTGGTGGTGGGTGCTGTGGTGGTCCCTTGGGTGCTTGTGGAGGTCCCTGGAGTGGGGGTGGGTGCTGTGGTGGTCCCTTGGGTGCTTGTGGAGGTCCCTGGAGTGGTGGACGGTGCTGTGGGGGTCACTGGGGTGGTCGTGGAGGTGCCCAGGGTGGTTGTGCTGGTCCCTGGAGTGGTGGTGGGTGCTGTGGTGGTCCCTTGGGTGCTTGTGGAGGTCACCAGAGTCGTGGGTGCTGTGGTGGTCACTGGGGTGGTCGTGGTGGTCCTCAGGGTGGTGGACGGTGACATGGAGGTCCCAAGGGTGGTCGTGGAGGTGCCCAGGGTGGTGGTGGGGTTCATCGTGGTGGTTGATGGCACTTGGGTGGTCGTGGAGGTCACTTCGGTGGTGGTGGATGTTGTGGAGGTGCCCAGGGTGGTTGTGGAGGTCCCCAGGGTGGTGGGTGCTGTGGGGGTCCCTTGAGAGGTTGTGGAGGTCACCGGGGTGGTTGTGGAGGTGCCCAGGGTGGTGGTGGGGGTCGTTGTGGTGGTTGATGGCACTTGGGTGGTTGTGGAGGCCACTTCGGTGGTGGTGGATGTTGTGGAGGTCCCCTCAGTGGTCATGGAGGTGCCCGGCGTGGTGGACGGTGACATGGAGGTCCCAAGGGTGGTTGTGGAGGTGCCCAGGGTGGTGGTGGGAGTTGTCGTGGTGGTTGATGGCACTTGGGCGGCCGTGGAGGTGCCCAGGGTGGTTGTGCCCGTCCCAGGAGTGGTGGTGGGTGCTGTGGGGGTCCCTTGGGTGCTTGTGGTGGTGGTCCCTGGAGTGGTGGACGTTGCTGTGGGGGTGACTTCGGTGGTCGTGGAGGTGCCCAGGGGGGTTGTGGTGGTCCCTGGAGTCGTGGTGGGTGCTGTGGTGGTCCCTTGGGTGCTTGTGGAGGTACCCAGGGTGGTGGGTGCTGTGGGGGTCACTGGGGTGGTCGTGGATGTCACTTCGGTGGTGGTGGACATTGTGGGGGTCCCCAGAGTGATCGTGGAGGTGCCCAGGGTGGTGGGTGCTGTGGGGGTCCCTTGAGTGGTTGTAGAGGTCACGTGGGTAGTCATGGAGATGCCCAGGGTGGTGGACGGTGACATGGAGGTCACTGGGTTGGTCGTGGAGGTGCCCAGGGTGGTTGCGGCGGCCCCTGGAGTGCTGGTGGGTGCTGTGGTGGTCCCTTGGGTGGTCATGGAGGTCCCCAGGGTGGTGGGTGCTGTGGAGGTCACTGGGGTGGTCGTGGTGGTCCTCAGGGTGGTGGACGGTGACATGGAGGTCCCAAGGGTGGTCGTGGAGGTGCCCAGGGTGGTGGTGGGGTTCATCGTGGTGGTTGATGGCACTTGGGTGGTCGTCGCGGTCACTTCGGTGGTGGTGGATGTTGTGGGGGTCCCTTGGGTGGTTGTGGAGGTCCCCAGGGTGGTGGGTGCTGTGGTGGTCCCTTGAGAGGTTGTGGAGGTCACTGGGGTGGTCGTGGAGGTGCCCAGGGTGGTGGTGGGGGTCGTTGTGGTGGTTGATGGCACTTGGGTGGTCGTGGAGGTGCCCAGGGTGGTTGTGCCCGTCCCAGGAGTGGTGGTGGGTGCTGTGGTGGTCCCTTGGGTGCTTGTGGAGGTCCCTGGAGTGGGGGTGGGTGCTGTGGTGGTCCCTTGGGTGCTTGTGGAGGTCCCTGGAGTGGTGGACGGTGCTGTGGGGGTCACTGGGGTGGTCGTGGAGGTGCCCAGGGTGGTTGTGGTGGTCCCTGGAGTGGTGGTGGGTGCTGTGGTGGTCCCTTGGGTGCTTGTGGAGGTCACCAGAGTCGTGGGTGCTGTGGTGGTCACTGGGGTGGTCGTGGTGGTCCTCAGGGTGGTGGACGGTGACATGGAGGTCCCAAGGGTGGTCGTGGAGGTGCCCAGGGTGGTGGTGGGGTTCATTGTGGTGGTTGATGGCACTTGGGTGGTCGTCGCGGTCACTTCGGTGGTGGTGGATGTTGTGGAGGTCCCCAGGGTGGTTGTGGAGGTCCCCAGGGTGGTGGGTGCTGTGGGGGTCCCTTGAGTGGTTGTGGAGGTCACCGGGGTGGTTGTGGTGGTGCCCAGGGTGGTGGTGGGAGTTGTCGTGGTGGTTGATGGCACTTGGGTGGTCATGGAGGTGCCCAGGGTGGTTGTGCCCGTCCCAGGAGTGGTGGTGGGTGCTGTGGTGGTCCCTTGGGTGCTTGTGGTGGTGGTCCCTGGAGTGGTGGACGTTGCTGTGGGGGTGACTTCGGTGGTCGTGGAGGTGCCCAGGGGGGTTGTGGTGGTCCCTGGAGTCGTGGTGGGTGCTGTGGTGGTCCCTTGGGTGCTTGTGGAGGTCCCCAGAGTCGTGGGTGCTGTGGTGGTCACTGGGGTGGTCGTGGTGGTCCTCAGGGTGGTGGACGGTGACATGGAGGTCCCAAGGGTGGTCGTGGAGGTGCCCAGGGTGGTGGTGGGGTTCATTGTGGTGGTTGATGGTACTTGGGTGGTCGTGGAGGTCACTTCGGTGGTGGTGGATGTTGTGGAGGTGCCCAGGGTGGTTGTGGAGGTCCCCAGGGTGGTGGGTGCTGTGGGGGTCCCTTGAGAGGTTGTGGAGGTCACCGGGGTGGTTGTGGAGGTGCCCAGGGTGGTGGTGGGGGTCGTTGTGGTGGTTGATGGCACTTGGGTGGTTGTGGAGGCCACTTCGGTGGTGGTGGATGTTGTGGAGGTCCCCTCAGTGGTCATGGAGGTGCCCGGCGTGGTGGACGGTGACATGGAGGTCCCAAGGGTGGTTGTGGAGGTGCCCAGGGTGGTGGTGGGAGTTGTCGTGGTGGTTGATGGCACTTGGGCGGTCGTGGAGGTGCCCAGGGTGGTTGTGCCCGTCCCAGGAGTGGTGGTGGGTGCTGTGGGGGTCCCTTCGGTGCTTGTGGTGGTGGCCCCTGGAGTGGTGGACGTTGCTGTGGGGGTGACTTCGGTGGTCGTGGAGGTACCCAGGGGGGTTGTGGTGGTCCCTGGAGTCGTGGTGGGTGCTGTGGTGGTCCCTTGGGTGCTTGTGGAGGTACCCAGGGTGGTGGGTGCTGTGGTGGTCACTGGGGTGGACGTGGTGGTCCTCAGGGTGGTGGACGGTGACATGGAGGTCCCAAGGGTGGTCGTGGAGGTCCCCAGGGTGGTGTTGGGGTTCGTCGTGGTGGTTGATGGCACTTGGGTGGTTGTGGCGGTCACTTCGGTGGTGGTGGATGTTGTGGGGGTCCCCAGTGAGGTCGTGGAGGTCCGCAGGGTGGTGGGTGCTGTGGGGGTCCCTTGAGTGCTTGTAGAGGTACCCAGGGTGGTGGGTGCTGTGGGGGTCCCTTGGGTGCTTGTGGAGGTCCCCAGGGTGGTGGGTGCTGTGGGGGTCACTGGGGTGGTCGTGGAGGTGCCCAGGGTGGTGCTGGAGGTCGTCATGGTGGTTGATGGCACTTGGGTGGTCGTGGAGGTCACTTCGGTGGTGGTGGACATTGTGGGGGTCCCCAGAGTGGTCGTGGAGGTGCCCAGGGTGGTGGGTGCTGTGGGGGTCCCTTGAGTGGTTGTAGAGGTCACGTGGGTAGTCATGGAGATGCCCAGGGTGGTGGACGGTGACATGGAGGTCACTGGGGTGGTCGTGGAGGTGCCCAGGGTGGTTGTGGCGGTCCCTGGAGTGGTGGTGGGTGCTGTGGTGGTCCCTTGGGTGGTCATGGAGGTCCCCAGGGTGGTGGGTGCAGTGGAGGTCACTGGGGTGGTTGTGGTGGTCCTCAGGGTGGTGGACGGTGACATGGAGGTCACTGGGGTGGTCGTGGTGGTCCTCAGGGTGGTGGATGGTGACATGGAGGTCCCAAGGGTGGTCGTGGAGGTGCCCAGGGTGGTCGTGGGGGTCGTCGTGGTGGTTGATGGCAATTGGGTGGTCGTGGAGGTGCCCAGGGTGGTGGTGGTGGTCCCTGGAGTGGTGGTGGATCCTGTGGTGGTCCCTTGGGTGGTTGTGGAGGTCCCCAGGGTGGTGGGTGCTGTGGGGGTCACTGGGGTGGTCGTGGTGGTCCTCAGGGTGGTGGATGGTGACATGGAGGTCCCAAGGGTGGTCGTGGAGGTGCCCAGGGTGGTGGTGGGAGTTGTCGTGGTGGTTGATGGCACTTGGGTGGTCGTGGAGGTCACTTCGGTGGTGGTGGACGTTGTGGGGGTCCCCAGGCTGGTCATGGAGGTCCCTGGAGACGTGGACGTTGCTGTGGGGGTCCCTTGAGAGGTTGTGGAGGTCACTGGGGTGGTGGACGTTGCTGTGGGGGTCAATGGGGTGGTCGTGGAGGTGCCCAGGATGGTGCTGGAGGTCGTCATGGTGGTCGATGGCACTTGGGTGGTCGTGGAGGTCACTTCGGTGGTGGTGGACGTTGTGGGGGTCCCCAGGGTGGTTGTGGTGGTCCCTGGAGTGGTGGTGGGTGCTGTGGTGGTCCCTTGGGTGGTCGTAGAGGTCCCTGGAGTGGTGGACGTTGCTGTGGGGGTCACTGGGATGGTTGTGGAAGTGCCCAGGGTGGTGGTGGTGGTCCCTGGAGTGGTGGTGGGTGCTGTGGGGGTCCCTTGGGTGGTTGTGGAGGTCCGCAGGGTGGTGGGTGCTGTGGGGGTCACCGGGGTGGTCCTGGTGGTCCTCAGGGGGGTGGATGGTGACATGGAGGTCCCAAGGGTGGTCATGGATGTGCCCAGGGTGGTTGTGGGAGTTGTCGTGGTGGTTGATGGCACTTGAGTTGTCGTGGAGGTCACTTCGGTGGTGGTGGATGTTGTGGGTGTCCCCAGGGTGGTTGTGGAGGTCCCCAGGGTGGTGGGTGCTGTGGTGGTCCCTTGAGAGGTTGTGGAGGTCACTGGGGTGGTCGTGGAGGTGCCCAGGGTGGTCGTGGTGGCCCCTAGAGTGGTGGTGGGTGCTGTGGTGGTCCCCAGGGTGGTTGTGGTTGTCCCCAGGGTGGTGGGTGCCGTGGGGGTCCCTTGAGAGGTTGTGGAGGTCACAGGGGTGGTCATGGAGGTGCCCAGGGTGGTGGTGGGGGTCGTCGTGGTGGTTGATGGCACTTGGGTGGTCGTGGAGGTCACTTCGGTGGTGGTAGACGTTGTGGAGGTCCCTTGAGTGGTCATGGAGGTGCCCGGCGTGGTGGACGGTGACATGGAGGTCACCAGGGTGGTCGTGGACGTGCCCAGGGTGGTTGTGGCGGTCCCTGGAGTGGTGGTGGGTGCTGTGGTGGTCCCTTGGGTGCTTGTGGAGGTCCCTGGAGTGGTGGGTGCTGTGGTGGTCACTGGGGTGGTCGTGGAGGTCACCAGGGTGGTGGACGGTGACATGGAGGTCACCGGGGTGGTCGTGGAGGTCCCCAGGGTGTTGGTGGGGGTCGTCGTGGTGGTTGATGGCACTTGGGTGGTCGTGGAGGTCACTTCGGTGGTGGTGGATGTTGTGGGGGTCCCCAGGCTGGTCGTGGAGGTGCCCAGGGTGGTTGTGCTGGTCCCTGGAGTGGTGGGGGGTGCTGTGGTGGTCCCTTGAGTGGTTGTGGAGGTCACCGGGGTGGTTGTGGTGGTGCCCAGGGTGGTGGTGGGAGTTGTCGTGGTGGTTGATGGCACTTGGGTGGTTGGGGAGGTCACTTCAGTGGTGGAGGATGTTGTGGAGGTCCCTTGAGTGGTGATGGAGGCGCCCGGCGTGGTGGACGGTGACATGGAGGTCATGGGTGTGGTCGTGGAGGTCACTTCGGTGGTGGTGGATACTGTAGAAGTCCCCAGGGTGATCGTGGTGGTCCTCAGAGTGGTGGTGGGTGCTGTGGTGGTCCCTTGAGTGGTTGTGGACGTCGCCAGGGTGGTCGTGGAGGTGCCCAGGGTGGTGGTGGGGGTCGTTGTGGTGGTTGGTGGCACTTGGGTGGTCGTGGAGGAGCCCAGGCTCGTTGTGATGGCCCCTAGAGTGGTGCTGGGTGCTGTGGGGGTCCCTTGAGAGGTTGTGGAGGTCACCGGGGTGGTTGTGGAGGTGCCCAGGGTGGTGGTGGGAGTTGTCGTGGTGGTTGATGGCACTTGGGCGGTCGTGGAGGTGCCCAGGGTGGTTGTGCCGGTCCCTGGAGTGGTGGTGGGTGCTGTGGTGGTCCCTTGGGTGGTCATAGAGCTCCCTGGAGTGGTGGACGTTGCTGTGCGGGTCACTGGGATGGTCGTGGAGGTGCCCAGGGTGGTGGACGGTGATATGGAGGTCACCAGGGTGGTCGTGGAGGTGCCCAGGGTGGTGGTGGAGGTCGTTTTGGTGGTTGATGGCACTTGGGCGGTCGTGGAGGTGCCCAGGGTGGTTGTGCTGGTCCCTGGAGTCGTGGTGGGTGCTGTGGGGGTCCCTTGGGTGCTTGTGGAGGTCCCCAGGGTGGTGGGTGCTGTGGGGGTCACTGGGGTGGTCATGGAGCTGCCCAGGGGGGTGGTGGGGTTCGTTGTGGTGGTTGATGGCACTTGGGTGGTCGTGGAGGTCACTTCGGTGGTGGTGGATGATGTGGTGGTCCCCAGGCTGGTCGTGGAGGTCCCCAGGGTGGTGGGTGCTGTGGGGGTCACTGGGGTGGTCGTGGAGGTCACCAGGGTGGTGGACGGTGACATGGAGGTCACCGGGGTGGTCGTGGAGGTCCCCAGGGTGTTGGTGGGGGTCGTCGTGGTGGTTGATGGCACTTGGGTGGTCGTGGAGGTCACTTCGGTGGTGGTGGATGTTGTGGTGGTCCCCAGGCTGGTCGTGGAGGTCCCCAGGGTGGTGGGTGCTGTGGGGGTCACTGGGGTGGTCGTGGTGGTCCTCAGGGTGGTGGACGGTGACATGGAGGTCCCAAGGGTGGTCGTGGAGGTGCCCAGGGTGGTGGTGGAGGTCGCTGTGGTGGTTGATGGCACTTGGGTGGTCGTGGAGGTGCCCAGGGTGATCGTGGATGTCCCTGGAGTGGTGGTGGGTGCTGTGGTGGTCCCTAGGGTGGTCGTAGGGGTCCCTGGAGTGGTGGACATTGCTGTGGGGGTCACTGGGACGGTCGTGGAGGTGCCCAGGGTGGTGGTGGGGGTCGTCGTCTTGGTTGATGGCACTTGGGTGGTTGTGGAGGTCACTTCGGTGGTGGCGGACGTTGTGGGGGTCCCCAGGCTGGTCGTGGAGGTCCCCAGGGTGGTGGTGGAGGTCGTTGTGGTGGTTGATGGCACTTGGGTGGTCGTGGAGGAGCCCAGGGTGGTTGTGGTGGCCCCTAGAGTGGTGCTGGGTGCTGTGGTGGTCCCTTGATTGCTTGTGGAGGTCCCCAGGGTGGTGGGTGCTGTGGGAGTCCCTTGAGAGGTTGTGGAGGTCACCGGGGTGGTGGTGGGAGTTGTCGTGGTGGTTGATGGCACTTGGGTGGTTGGGGAGGTCACTTCAGTGGTGGAGGATGTTGTGGAGGTCCCTTGAGTGGTGATGGAGGCGCCCGGCGTGGTGGACGGTGACATGGAGGTCATGGGTGTGGTCGTGGAGGTCACTTCGGTGGTGGTGGATATTGTAGAAGTCCCCAGGGTGATCGTGGTGGTCCTCAGAGTGGTGGTGGGTGCTGTGGGGGTCCCTTGAGTGGTTGTGGAGGTCACCGGGGTGGTCGTGGAGGTGCCCAGGGTGGTGGTGGGAGTTGTCGTGGTGGTTGATGGCACTTGGGTGGTCGTGGAGGTTCCCAGGGTGGCTGTGGTGGTCCCTGGAGGGGTGGTGGGTGCTGTGGTGGTCCCTTGGGTTGTTGTGGAGGTCCCTGGAGTGGTGGACGGTGCTGTGGGGGTCACTGGGGTGGTCGTGAAGGTGCCCAGGGTGGTGCTGGAGGTCGTCATGGTGGTCGATGGCACTTGGGTGGTTGTGGAGGTCACTTCGGTGGTGGTGGACGTTGTGGGGGTCACCGGGGTGGTCGTGGAGGTCTCCAGGGCGGTGGATGTTGTCGTGGAGGTCACTGGGGTGGTCTTGGAGGTGCTCAGGGTGGTCGTGGACATCCCGTGGGTGCTGGTGGACACTGAGGTGGTCTCTGGGGTGGGTGTGGTGGTCCACGAGGTGCTGGTGGACACTGGGGTGGTCTCCGGGATGGTTGTGGTGGTCCCATCAGGTGCTGGGGTGGTCCCTGGGGTGGTCTCTGGGGTGGTCATGGATGTCCCATCAGGTGCTGGGGTGGTCCCTGGAGTGGGCGTGGTGGTCCCGTGGGTGCTGGTGGACACTGTGGTGGTCTCTGGGGTGGGTGTGGTGGTCCCGTGGGTGCTGGTGGACACTGTGGTGGTCTCCGGGGTGGGTGTGCTGGTCCCGTGGGTGCTGGTGGACACTGTGGTGGCCCCTGAGGTGGGTGTGCTGGTCCCGTGGGCGCTGGTGGACACTGTGGTGGCCCCTGAGGTGGGTGTGGTGGTCCCGTGGGCGCTGGTGGACACTGTGGTGGCCAGGGTGGTCCCGTCCATGTTCTTGGCCCCCGTGGTGGTCCCTTGGACACTGCTTCTCCCCACGATGGCGGCTGCAGGGGAGGGTCTGGGGTGAGCAGAGACCCCCAAGGCCCTCCCCAGGGAGGAGACTCCGAACTTCTCCTTCCTCCTCCTCCTCCTCCTCCTCCTCCTCCTCCTCCTCCTCCTCCTCCTCCTCCTTCCCCCCATCCCTCAGTGCAAGGACCCCTCCCGCCCCTCCCCCCGATCTTCTCCAGCCCCTCCTCATCTTCTCCACCTTCCTCCTCCTCATCTTCCTCCTCTTCCAAGACCTTCATCTTCATTGAGCGTCCTTCATCCTCCCCCTCCTCTTCTTCACTTTCCTCCTCGGCTTCTCCACCTTCCTTCATCCTCCTCCTCCTCCCTCTCTTCATCCCCCTCTGACCTCTCTCGATCATCTCCACCTTCCTTCCTCCTCCTCCCCCTCTTCATCTCCTTCCGTCTCCCCGTCGTCTCCACCTTTCTCCTCTTCCTCTTCCTCCTCACTGTCCTCCTCTTCCTCCTCATTGTCCTCCTCTTCCTCCAAGCCCTTCAGACCACAGAGCCCTCCAACCTCTCCAACCCCACCCCCAATTCCTCCTCCTCTTCCTCATCATCATCATCATCCTCCTCTTCTTCATCCCCCTCCGACCTCTCCCCTTCCATCGTTTCCATCTTCCTCCTCCTCTTCACCCTCCTCTTCCTCCTCCAAGACCTCCAGACCACGGAGCCCTCCCACCTCTCCAACCCCAATTCTTCCTCCTCTTCTTCTTCCTCCTCCTCTTCTTCCTCCAAAACCTTCAGATCCTGGACCCTTCAAACCTCTCCCACTCCAATTCCTCCTCCTCTTCTTCCTCCTCCTCTTCTTCCTCTTCCACCTTCAGATTGTGGACCCCTCAAACCTCTCCCACCCTAATTCCTCCTCCTCCTCCTCCTCTTCTTCATCCTCCTCTTCCTCCTCTTCGTCCTCCTCCTCTTCTTCCTCCAAAACCTTCAGATCCTGGACCCCTCAAACCTCTCCCACCCCAATTCCTCCTCCTCTTCCTCCTCTTCCTCTTCTTCGTCCTCCTCCTCTTCTTCCTCCAAAACCTTCAGATCGTGGACCCCTCAAAGCTCTCCCACCCCAATTCCTCCTCCTCTTCCTCCTCTTCGTCCTCCTCCTCTTCATCCTCCTCTTCTTCACCCTCTTCACCCTCTTCCTCCAAGCCCCTCAGCCCACCATCTTCACCCTCTTCCTCCAACCTCTCCCCACCATCCTCCTCCTCCTCCCGCTCCCACCCCACGTCCCCTCCCCAGCCTCACCTGTGAGGGCGCAGCTGAGGACAACGAGGACCCTCCCGGGTGTCCCCCCTGCCATGGCCGGGTCCTGTCACCGACTGGGCTCGTGCCACCGGTGCCAGGGCCAATATGAGGCGGGGGGGGGGGGGGACAACAGTGGGTGGCCCTGGACCTTTGTCCCCACCGTTGGTGCAGGTGGGTGGGGGGTGACAGGCGGTGACACACGAGGGTGACACACGCGCCGGAGAATGCGGTGGCCACGCCCGGCGGTTGGAGCTTCCTTCATCCACCGATGTCACCGCGACGGGACGGGGAGGGGGGGCCGTGGGGATGGGGGACACGGGGGTGGCACAGGGATGGGTGGGGATGGGGGGGTGGGTGATGTGGGGGTGTCCTGGTGGCCATCAAGGACAGGGGGATGGGGGACAGGAGGGGACACGGGGATGGGGGACACAGGGGTGGCACAGGGATGGGTGGGGACACCGAGATGGGGGCCATGGAGGTGTCCTGGTGGCCATCAGAGAGGTGGGGATGGGGGACACGAGGGTGTCCCATGGATGGGTGGGGACACAGGGATGGGGGACACGGGGGTGTCCCATGGATGGGTGGGGCCATGGAGGTGTCCTGGTGGCCATCAAGGACACCGAGATGGGGGCCATGGGGGTGTCCTCGTGGCCATCAGAGAGGTGGGGCTGGGGGACACAAGGGTGTCACAGGAATGGGTGGGGACACTGAGATGGGGGACACGGGGGTGTCCCATGGATGGGTGGGGCCATGGAGGTGTCCTGGTGGCCATCAGAGAGGTGGGGATGGGGGACACGGGGGTGTCACAGAGATGGGTGGGGACACGGGGATGGAGGCCATGGGGGTGTCCTGGTGGCCATCAAGGACATGGAGATGGGGGACATGGGGGTGTCACAGGGATGGGGGCCATGGGGGTGTCCTGGTGGCCATCAGAGAGGTGGGGCTAGGGGACATGGGGGTGTCACAAGGGTTGGTGGGGACGTGGGGATGGGGGCCATGGAGGTGTCCTGGTGGCCATCAGAGAGGTGGGGCTGGGGGACACAAGGGTGTCACAGGGATGGGTGGGGACGTGGGGATGGGGGCCATGGAGGTGTCCTGGTGGCCATCAAGGACATGGAGATGAGGGACATGGGGGTGTCCCATGGATGGGTGGGGACACTGAGATGGGGGCCATGGGGGTGTCCTGGTGGCCATCAAGGACACCGAGATGGGGGCCATGGAGGTGTCCTGGTGGCCATCAGAGAGGTGGGGCTGGGGGACACGGGGGTGTCCCATGGATGGGTGGGGACATGGGGGTGTCCCATGGATGGGTGGGGACACAGGGATGAGGGACAGGAGGGGGGGACACGGGGTGGGAGGGGTCGGTGCCACCTCACCAGTTTGTTGGTGACCCAAACTGGGCGGACTGGGCACAGCTGGGACCTCACCTGGGGAGAGGTCACGCCCCACACCTGGACCTGGAGGTTCCTCTGAGCTGTCCCAGGTGTGTCCCAGTACGTCCCAGTGCCTCCCAGTATCTCCTGATGGCCACCAGTATCTCCCAGCACATCCCAGTGTCTTCCCAGTATCTCCCAGTACCTCCCACTACATCCCCCCAGTGTCTCCCAGTGTCCCATCAGCGCTCCCGAGCGTCCCATCACCACATCCCAGTGCCCCCCAGTATCCCACCACCGTCTGCCCAGTATCTCCCAGTGCCTCCCAGTATGTCCCAATGCACTCCCAGTGCCTCCCAGTACATCCCAGTGCCCTCCCAGTGCCTCCCAGTACCTCCCAGTGCCCTCCCAGTGCCCTCCCAGTGCCTCCCAGTACGTCCCAATGCACTCCCAGTGCCTCCCAGTACATCCCAGTGCCCTCCCAGTGCCTCCCAGTACCTCCCAGTGCCCTCCCAGTGCCTCCCAGGGCCTCCCAGTACATCCCAGGGCCTCCCAGTACGTCCCAATGCACTCCCAGTGCCTCCCAGTACATCCCAGTGCCCTCCCAGTGCCTCCCAGTACCTCCCAGTGCCCTCCCAGTGCCTCCCAGGGCCTCCCAGTACATCCCAGGGCCTCCCAGTACGTCCCAATGCACTCCCAGTGCCTCCCAGTACATCCCAGTGCCCTCCCAGGGCCTCCCAGTACCTCCCAGTGCCCTCCCAGTGCCCTCCCAGTGCCTCCCAGTACGTCCCAATGCACTCCCAGTGCCTCCCAGTACATCCCAGTGCCCTCCCAGTGCCTCCCAGTACCTCCCAGTGCCCTCCCAGTGCCTCCCAGGGCCTCCCAGTACATCCCAGGGCCTCCCAGTACGTCCCAATGCACTCCCAGTGCCTCCCAGTACATCCCAATGCCCTCCCAGTGCACTCCCAGTGCACTCCCAGTGCCTCCCAGTGTTTCCCCGGGGATGTCCCCGTGACGTCACCGCGGGCCCCACCCGCGATAGCCGATGGGGGAGGGGCGGGTGACCCTTAGCCGGCGGCCATGGAGGGGGAGGGGACACACCTGGGGACACACCTGGGGACACGTCAGCGGCGGGGGGGGGGGGTGTGACACACCCGGGGGAGTCCCTGTCACACCTGGGGGAGTCCCTGTCACACCTGGGGGTCCCTGACACAGCTGGGGGGGTCCCTGAGGTACCTGTGGGGGGTCCCTGTCACACCTGGGGGGTCCCTGTCACACCCGGGGGGTCCCTGAGATACCTGGGGGTCCCTGTCACACCCGGGGGGTCCCTGAGGTACCTGGGGGGGTCCCTGTCACACCTGGGGGGTCCCTGAGGTACCTGTCGGGGGTCCCTGTCACACCTGGGGGGTCCCTGTCACACCTGGGGGGGTCCCTGAGATACCTGGGGGGGTTCCCTGTCACACCTGGGGGGTCCCTGAGATACCTCGGGGGGGTCCCTGACACACCTGGGGGGTCCCTGAGGTACCTGGGGGGTCCCTGAGATACCTGGGGGGGTCCCTGTCACACCCGGGGGGTCCCTGTCACACCTGGGGGGGGTGCCTGAGATACCTGGGGGTCCCTGACACACCTGGGGGGTCCCTGAGATACCTGGGGGGGTCCCGGACACACCTGGGGGGGTCCCTGTCACACCCGGGGGGTCCCTGAGATACCTGGGGGGGTCCCTGTCACACCTGGGGGGTCCCTGTCACACCTGGGGGGGTCCCTGTCACACCCGGGGGGTCCCTGAGGTACCTGGGGGGGGTCCCTGTCACACCTGGGGGGTCCTTGACACACCTGGGGGGTCCCTGAGGTACCTGGGGGGGGTCCCTGACACACCTGGGGGGGGTCCCAGACACACCTGGGGGGGTCCCTGACACACCTGGGGGGGGGTCCCTGACACACCTGAGAGCTCCACACCTGTCACGTGACCCACCTGCGCCCATTCCCACGCCTGTCTCGCCCCTCCCGCATCCCGGCTATTTTTAGCACTCGGGAAGCCGGGGGGGGGTTGGGAAGGCTACGACCCCTCCCCCCTTTCCCTCCCCTCCCCCAAATTTAGCTCTGGGGAGGGGCTGCGCTGCGCTGGGGGACCCCCAAATTCCCTCCAAATTCCCCCAAAATCCCCATGGGAGGAGGGGGGGGGGGGGGGTTGGACAGCGCATCCTCCTCCCCCCCCCCTTCACGGCGCGGGGGGAGGGGCTGCGCTGCCGCAGGGGGGGAGGGGCGGTGGCTCCTTTGGCCCCTCCCCCTCCCTCCCTCCCCCCCCCCCCCCCCCCAATTTAACCCTCCCCCTCCCCCCCCCCCTCTCCCCGGTATTTTCCAGACGCCGGAGCCGAACGGAGCCGCGGCGCGAGGGGTCGGTGCCGCCCCTCCCCCACCCCACCTTGACCCCCCCCCTCCCCCCCATCAGGACCCCTCCCCATCTCCCCCTCCCCCCCCCCCCCCAATGACCTCCATCCCTCCGGCCCCGCGGACACGGCCCCATCCCCGCCCCTCCCCCACCCCCAGCGCCCCCCCCCCTCCATCCTCTCCCATCCCCCCCCCCCCCCGGGTACCACTTGAAGGGGGGGGAGGGGCCCCGTGGGGCTGGGGGGGTCCCTATAGGGGATGGGGGTCGCTGTGGGTCTGTAGGGGATGGGGGAGGGGCCCCGTGGGGCTCGGGGGTCCCTGTGGGTCTATAGGGGATGGGGGAGGGGCCCCGTGGGGCTCGGGGGTCCCTATAGGGGATGGGGGTCCCTGTGGGTCTATAGGGGATGGGGGAGGGGCCCTATGGGGCTCGGGAGCCCCTGTGGGGCTCGGGGGTCCCTATAGGGGATGGGGGTCGCTATGGGTCTATAGGGGATGGGGGAGGGGCCCTGTGGGGCTCGGGGGTCCCCTATGGGTCTATAGGGGATGGGGGAGGGGCCCTGTGGGGCTCGGGGGTCCCTATGGATCTATAGGGGATGGGGGAGGGGCCCTGTGGGGCTCGGGGGTCCCCTATGGGTCTATAGGGATGGGGGGGAGGGGCTCCCAATGGGGCGGGGCCGTGCGGGGCGGGGCTGCGGGGGGGAGGGTCCCTATGGGGCAGGGATGTGTGGGGCTGGGGGTGCCTATGGATCTATAGGGGATGGGAGGGTCCCTATGGGGCTGGGGGGGTTCTTATGGGGCAGGGTCTAAGGGGCGGGGGGTCCCTGTGGATCTATAGGGGATGGGAGGGTCCCTATAGGGCCGGATCTATGGGGCAGGATCTGTAGGGTCGGATCTATGGGGCAGGATCTATAGGGCTGGGGGGGTCCCTATGGATCTATAGGGGATGGGGGGGGTCCCTATAGGGCCGGGTTTATTGAGAGGGTCCCTATGGATCTATAGGGCATTGGGGGGTCCCTATAGGGCCGGATTTATGGGAGGGGTCCCTACGGATCTATAGGGGATTGGGGGAGTCCCTATAGGGCCGGATCTATGGGGCAGGATCTATAGGGCTGGGGGGTCCCTATGGATCTATAGGGGATAGGGGGGTCCCTATAGGGCCGGATCTATGGGGCAGGATTTATAGGGCTGGGGGGTCCCTATGGATCTATAGGGGATGGGGGGGGGTCCCTATAGGGCCGGGTTTATTGAGAGGGTCCCTATGGATCTATAGGGCATTGGGGGGTCCCTATAGGGCCGGATTTATGGGAGGGGTCCCTACGGATCTATAGGGGATTGGGGGAGTCCCTATAGGGCCGGATCTATGGGGCAGGATCTATAGGGCTGGGGGGGTCCCTATGGATCTATAGGGGATTGGGGGGGTCCCTATAGGGCCGGATCTATGGGGCAGGATCTATAGGGCTGGGGGGTCCCTATGGATCTATAGGGGATAGGGGGGTCCCTATAGGGCCGGATCTATGGGGCAGGATCTATAGGGCTGGGGGGGTCCCTATGGATCTATAGGGGATAGGGGGGTCCCTATAGGGCCGGGTTTATTGAGAGGGTCCCTATGGATCTATAGGGCATTGGGGGAGTCCCTATAGGGCCGGATCTATGGGGCAGGATCTATAGGGCTGGGGGGTCCCTATGGATCTATAGGGGATTGGGGGGTCCCTATAGGGCCGGATCTATGGGGCAGGATCTATAGGGCTGGGGGGTCCCTATGGATCTATAGGGGATGGGGGGGGGGTCCCTATAGGGCCGGGTTTATTGAGAGGGTCCCTATGGATCTATAGGGCATTGGGGGAGTCCCTATAGGGCCGGATCTATGGGGCAGGATCTATAGGGCTGGGGGGTCCCTATGAATCTATAGGGGATGGGGGGGTCCCTATAGGGCCGGATCTATGGGGCAGGATCTATAGGGCTGGGGGGTCCCTATGAATCTATAGGGGATTGGGGGGGGTCCCTATAGGGCCGGATCTATGGGGCAGGATCTATAGGGCTGGGGGGTCCCTATGAATCTATAGGGGATTTGGGGGGTCCCTATAGGGCCTGGCTCCCCCCCCCCCCCGCCCCCCCTCTCCCACCTCCGGCTGCTTCCGGCCGGGAATTTTTGGGACTATTTTGGGATCCGCCACCTGCCCCATGGAGGGGGGGAGGGGGGAGGGGCGCAGTGGGGGGGGGCTCCCTATGGGGGGTGGGATGAGGGGGGGCACTGGGAGGGACTGGGACAAACTGGGAGGGGACACTGGGGGGGTCCCGCATCCCTGGAGGGGCACCCAGAGTTCTGGGGGGGGTCCACCAAGTTGGGGACCCCCCCCCCAATCCCACCCAAATTGGGACCCTCCACCTAATTGGGGACCCCCCCCCCAAATCCCACCCCGTCCTCACTGAGGGGGATCCCCAAAACCCCCTAAATCCCCCCCAAAATGGGGACCTCCCCCCCCAAATCCCACCCAAATTGGGGACCCCCCACCTAATTGGGGACACCCCCAAATCCCACCCCGTCCTCACTGAGGGGGATCCCCAAACCCCCCCCATGACCCCCCCAAATCCCACCCAAATTGGGGACCCCTCCTCACTGACGGGGATCCCCAAACCGCCCCATGACCCCCCCCAAATCCCACCCAAATTTTGACCCCCCACCTAACTGGGGACCCCCCCCAAATCCCATCCCCCCCTCACTGAGGGGGATCCCCAAACCCCCCCATGACCCCCCCCAAATCCCACCCAAATTGGGGACCCCCCACCTAATTGGGGACCCCCCCCAAATCCCACCCCATCCTCACCAATGGGGATCCCCAAACCCCCCCATGACCCCCCCAAATCCCACCCAACTTGGGGACCCCTCCTCACCGAGGGGAATCCCCAAACCCCCCCCATGACCCCCCAAATCCCATCCAAATTGGGACCCCTCCCCAAATCCCACCCAACTTGGGGACCCCTCCTCACCGAGGGGGATCCCCAAACCCCCCCATGACCCCCCAAATATCTCTCTCTCTCTCTCTCTCCGCAGCCTCCGCCGCCATGGGGGGTCACCCATCCCCAACGCCCCCCTCCCCCTTCCTGCCCTGCGCCCCCCCCCCAGCTCTTCCTCCCGCTCCTCCTCCTCCTCCTCCTCACCCCCTCCCAGGTCGCCACCGAGGACCTGGTGGTCGCCACCTCGGCCGGCGCCGTCCGCGGCTTCCACGTGGCCGCCGGCCCCTCCTCGCGCGTGGCCGCGTTTTTGGGGATCCCCTACGCCGAGCCCCCCTTGGGCCCCCTGCGCTTCGCCCCCCCCCGCCCTGCCCGACCTTGGGGAGGGGTCCTGGACGCCTTCGCCCACCCCCACGCCTGCTTCCAGCCGGTCGACACAATGTTCCCGGGATTCGGCGGCTCCGAGATGTGGAACCCCAACCGGGAGATGAGCGAGGACTGTTTGTACCTCAACATTTGGGTGCCGACCCCGCGCCCCAAGGCGCCGGCGCCGGTGCTGGTGTGGATTTACGGGGGGGGCTTCTACAGCGGCGCCGCCTCGCTGGACGTCTACGACGGACGGTTCCTGGCGGCGGCCGAGGAGGTCTTGGTGGTCTCCATGAACTACCGGGTGGGCGCCTTGGGCTTCTTGGCGTTGCCAGGCCACCCCGAAGCCCCCGGTAACGTGGGGCTGCTGGACCAGCGGCTGGCGCTGCGTTGGGTCCAAGCCAACATCGCGGCCTTCGGCGGCGACCCCGGCGCGGTGACGCTGTTCGGGGAGAGCGCGGGCGCGGCCTCGGTGGGGCTGCACCTGCTGTCGGGGGGCAGCCGCGCTCTGTTCCGCCGCGCCGTGCTGCAGAGCGGCTCCCCCAACGGGCCCTGGGCCACCGTGGGGGCGGCCGAGGGCCGGCGGCGAGCGGCGCGGCTGGGCCGGCTGGTGGGGTGCGGCGGGGTGGGTGCCGGCGGAGCCGTGACCAACGAGACGGAGCTGTTGGGCTGCCTGCGCGCCGCCGCGCCGCCGCAGCTGGTGGAGCACGAGGCGGCCGTGCTGCCCCAGCAGGGCGTCTTCCGCTTCGCCTTCGTGCCCGTGGTGGACGGCGAGTTCTCCTGGCCGACACCCCCGAGGCGCTGCTGGGGGGACCGGGGCGCCCCGAGGCCGAGGTGCTGCTGGGGGCCGTGCAGGATGAGGGCACCTATTTCTTGGTGTACGGCGTGCCCGGCTTCGGCAAGGACAACGAGAGCCTGATCAGCCGCGAGGAGTTCCTGGGCGGGGTGAGGCTGGGGGTGCCGCAGGCCAACGAGCTGGCGGCTGAGGCCGTGGTGCTGCAGTACACGGACTGGTTGGACCAGGACAACCCGGTGAAGAACCGCGAGGCGCTGGACGACATCGTGGGCGACCACAACGTGGTGTGCCCGCTGATGCACTTCGCCCAGCGCTGGGGCCGAGCGCGGCGGCACCGTCTTCGCGTACCTGTTCGACCACCGCGCCTCCAACCTGCTGTGGGCCACCCTGGATGGGCGTCCCCCACGGCTACGAGATCGAGTTCGTGTTCGGGCAGCCCCTGAACCCCGGCCTCAACTACACGGCCGAGGAGGAGGCGCTGAGCCGGCGCATCATGAGATACTGGGGCAACTTCGCCCGCACCGGGTACGGGGAACGGGGAGGGACGGCGGGGACAGGGAGGGAGGGAGATGTGGGGATGGCTGGATGGAGGAACGGATGGAGAGAGGGAGGGTGGGAAGGAAGGAGGGAGGGAGGGATGGATGGATGGATGGGTGGGGAGAAGGTCGTGGAGATGGAGGGATGGATGGAGAGATGGAGGTGGATGAAGGGATGAAGGGGATAAGGAGAAGCTTCCATAGATGGCTGAAGGATTGGAGGGAGGGAGGGATGGAGGAAGGGATGGATGGATGGATGGAGGGATGGATGGATGGAAGCATGGACGGGTGGATAGAGGGGGGTGGATGGATGGAGGGATGGATGGAGGGGTGGATGGATGGAGAGAGGGATGGAGGGATGGAGGGGTGGATGGAGGGGTGGATGGATGGAGGGATGGATGGAGGGATGGAGGGAGGGGTGGAGGGGTGGATGGATGGAGGGATGGATGGAGGGGATGGAGGGAGGGGTGGATGGATAGGGTGTGAAGAGCAGGATGGGGTGGGATGGATGGATGGGGATGAATTATGTTGGGTTGAATGAGTTGGGTTGGGTTGGATGAGTTGGGTTGGGTTGGTTGGGTTGAGTTGGGTGAGTTGGGTTTGTGATGGAGTTTGGTTGAGTCGGGCTCGTTGGGTTGGGTTGGGTGAGTTGGGTTGGGTTGGATTGGGTTGGGATGAGTTGGGTTTGAGTTGGATGAGTTTGGTTGAGTCAGGCTCGTTGGGTTGGGTTGGGTTGGGTTGGATGAGTTGGGTTGGGTGAGTTGGGTTGGGTTGGGTTGGATGAGTTGGGTTTGAGTTGGATGAGTTTGGTTGAGTTGGAATATGAGGGGTGGCGCTGGGATAGGTCGCGTTGGGTTGGAATTGAGTTTGGTTGAGTTGAGATGCATTGGGTTGGATGAGTTGTGTGGGTTGTGATGGAGTTTGGTTGAGTTGGGATGAGTTGGGTTGAGCTGGGATGGGTTGGATTGGGATGGAGTTGAGTTGGGATTGAGTTGAGCTGAGCTCAGTTGGATTGTGTTAAGTTGGGATAGGTTGGGTTGAGTTGGGATGGGTTGGATTGGGAGCAGTTGGGTTGGGATGAGTTGGGTTGGGTTGAGTTGAGCTTGGTTGAGTTGGGTTGAGTTGGGATTGGTTGGGTTGGGATGGGTTGGATTGAGTTGGGATTGGTTGAGTTGGGATCGGTTGGGTTGGGATGAGTTGGGTTGGGTTGAGTTGGGATTGGTTGGGTTGGGTTGAGCTTGGTTGAGTTGGGATTGGTTGGGTTGGGTTGAGTTGAGCTTGGTTGAGTTGGGATTGGTTGGGTTGGGTTGTGCTGGGATCGGGGGGGTTGGGTTGGGATGAGTTGTGTTGGGATGAATTGGATTGGGATCAGTTGGGATGAGTTGGGATCGGTTGGGTTGGGTTGGGTTGGGATCGGTGGGTTGGGTTGTGTTGGGTTGGGTTGAGTTGGGATCAGTTGGGTTGGGATGAGTTGGGTTGGGATCAATTGGATTGGGATCAGTTGGGATGAGTTGGGATCGGTTGGGTTGGGTTGGGATCGGTTGGGTTGGGATCGGTTGGGTTGGGTTGTGTTGGGTTGGGTTGAGTTGGGATCGGTTGGGTTGGGATGAGTTGGGTTGGGATCAATTGGGATGAGTTGGGATTGGTTGGGTTGGGTTGAGTTGGGATCAGTTGAGTTGGGCTGAGTTGGGATCGGTTGGGTTGGGATGAGTTGGGCTGGGATCAATTGGGATGAGTTGGGATTGGTTGGGTTGGGTTGACTTGGGATCGGTTGAGTTGGGCTGAGTTGGGATCGATCTGAACTGGTCGGGACCTTCTCCCCCGGCGTGCGCGGCGCAGGGACCCCAACGAGCCGTCGGAGCGGAGCGGCGCTGGCCGTCCTACACGGCCGCGGGGCAGAGCTACGCCCGGCTCAACGCGCGGCCGCTCGCCGTGGCCCAGGGCCTGCGCGCCCAGGCCTGCGCCTTCTGGACGCGCTTCCTGCCCAAGCTGCTCAACGTCACCGGTGAGGGGACACCGGGGACACGGGGGGGACACCGGGGATGTGGGGACATGGAGGGACACAGGGAGGTGGCACCACGGAGGTGGGACATGGACATGAGGATGGGGACATGGAGGGACACGGGGAGGTGGCACCATGGAGGTGGCACCACGGAGGTGGGACATGGACATGGACATGAAGACATGGAGGGACACGGGGAGGTAGCACCACGGAGGTGGCACCACGGAGGTGGGACATGGACATGGACATGGGGACATGGAGGGACACCATGGAGGTGGCACCACGGAGGTGGGACATGGACATGGGGACACAGGAGGGACACAGGGAGGTGGCACCATGGAGGTGGCACATGGATGTGGAAATGGGGACACATGAGGGATACGGGGAGGTGGCACCATGGAGGTGGCACCACGGAGGTGGGACATGGACATGGACATGGGGACATGGAGGGACACCATGGAGGTGGCACCCCGGAGGTGGCACCATGGAGGTGGGACATGGACATGGGGACATGGAGGGACACAGGGAGGTGGCACCATGGAGGTGGGACATGGACATGGGGACATGGAGGGACACAGGGAGGTGGCACCATGGAGGTGGCACCATGGAGGTGGGACATGGACACGGACATGGACATGGGGGACACCGGGGACACAGGGAGGTGGCACCACGGAGGTGGGACACGGACATGGACATGGACATGGGGACATGGAGGGACACGGGGAGGTGGCACCACGGAGGTGGCACCATGGAGGTGGGACATGGACATGGGGACACAGGAGGGACACAGGGAGGTGGCACCATGGAGGTGGGACATGGACATGGGGACACGGAGGGACACAGGGAGGTGGCACCACGGAGGTGGCACCATGGAGGACCTCGAACATTTTGGGGGCTTTCGGTGCCTTCAGAGAGTTTTTCGGGAGGTTCTGGGGGGTTTTTGGGATCCCCGGAGCCGATTTTGGGGTCCTCGCGTTGATTTGGGGTTCGGGGGGGGGGGCGTTCCCAGGGCTGGCGGAGGAGGCGGAGCAGCAAAAGCACCTGGAATTTTGGGTGGATTTGGGGTGGATTTGAGGAGTGGATTCTGGCAAGATTTGGGGTGGATTTAGGACATTTTGGGTGGCTTCAAGGAATTTTTAGGGTGGTTTCTGGGGGTTTTTTTGGGGTCGCCGGTTCGGATTTCGGGGTCCCCGCGCTGATTCGGGGTTTCCCAGGGCCGATGGAGGAGGCGGAGCGCCAGTGGCGCCTGGAATTCCACCGCTGGAGCTCGTACATGATGCGCTGGAAGAGCCAATTCGAGCTCTACAGCCGCCAGGAGCGCTGCCAGCCCCTGTAGGGCCCCCCCAAAAACCTCACCCGGGGCACCCCAAAACCTCACCCGCACCCCAAAACATCCCATCCCCCCCAAAATCCGCATTGAAATCCCCCCTCAGGAACCCCAAAATTCTGGGAGATCCTTCCCCAAAGTCCCACGGTCACCCCATGTAGGGCTTCCCCCCCCCAAAACCCACCCAGGGCACCCCAAAATCCACCCGGGGCACCCCAAAATCCACCCGGGGCACCCCAAAACCTTCAGCCGCACCCCAAAATCCATATAAATTTCCTCTGGCATCCCTAATTCCTGGGTTTTTCCCCCCAAAAAGCTCCACGGACTCCAGGGTTCCCTCCAAGGACACCCCAAAAATCCCTCCCAGACCCCCCCCCGCTCCCAAAATTCTGCTCCGACACCCCCAAAATCCTGCCCAGACACCCCCAAACCACCAAAATCCACTCCAGACACCCAAAATCCACTCCAGACACCCCCCAAAAAAACCCCAGACACCCCCAAAAAAATCCCATCCAGGCACCCCGAAACCAACTTCAGACACCCCCAAAATCCTCCCGGACCCCCAAAACTCCACTCTGACACCCCAAAATCCCGCCCAGACACCCCCAAATCCCGCCCCCCCCAGACACCCCAAAATC